>JALRMM010000461.1:0-26327 GCA_026122155.1 Zymoseptoria crescenta
ACATCGGGCTACCTTACGGAACGCCGATCTCTATATCCTGAAATTCTTATATCTATCCGTCGAATGCTATTCGTAAGCGTCTATTACTTATAAACGACTAAACCTAACGTATAAGGCTGTGCGGAAGCCTTAACTAGATTATTATTCTTAATAGTCGGTTCTTTACAACGTGGTCGTATACTCCTCTTACGTCGAGGAAGATAACCGAAGTCTTCTTTTTCTTTCTTCGATTTTCCTCGATTTTATTCGTTAAGAGAAGTACCGTATCGATAGCTAATTTCTTCTTTTGTCCTCCTAGTTGCGAGTCGTATAGGAGGGGTTTTGTCTCTATGATAATCCCTAGGCGTTTTATAAGTATCCTCTCGCTAATTTTACCGAGGCAGTTTAGGAGGGAGATAACTCGGTAAGCCTTAGGGACCGAGTAGTCTAGTTTTCCTAGCTTTACTAGAACTGCGCCTATCGCAACTTTCTAGCATCGGGGGTAGTGTCCTTCGTCGAGTAGCCTACTATATATACGTAGAAAGGTAATAGGAATAGCGCCGTACGCTTTACTAATAATAGCTTACGTAATGCCGTCCGGGCTAGGCGTTTTTCCTTTTACTATCTTCGTACTATAGGCGGCAGCGAGTTCCTCCTCGGTTAGCGTAGTCCAGCCCTAGTCCCCGGCTATATACGCTTCCTAGCGGTTCGGTAGAGGTTCCTCGGTAGGAGGGCGTGGAAATAAGGCCTCTGAAAAGGCCTTACATTTCCCCTCGAAAGAGTCTTCGTTATTCATCGTAGGTATCTGTCTTCGGCTACTATTCCTAGTATAGGACATAGCTTTAAAGATAGATTTCGAATCTTCTTTTTCGAGGAAAGCGTTCTAGTAGTTCTTCTTTACTGTTTTAATAGCTTAGAAGTACTCGTTTCTCGCTCTTATATACGCCTCTTTCTCTTCTAGCGTCGGCGTATGTCCGTAAGTAAAGGTCTGTCTATATGTCCTAGACATTATACGGCGTAGCGTGCGTAGCTCTCTATTCCACTATAGTTTTACGTAGGCGTGTACTACTTTCTCCGGGATTGCTTCTCGCATCGATCCGGTAATATACGAGGTAAAAGAGTCTACGATATCGTCGAGGGAGTTTATATAGTTAATAGATGTCGCTTTGCTTATTAGGAGTTCTATAAATAGTTCCTAATCCGTAGAAGCTATGTCTAGAACTACTTTCTTCTATTGGGCTCGATTGTGCGCGCTAATAAGGTCTATAGATATAGCCTTATAATCTGAGCCTATCGGAATCGTTCTCTAGTCGATTTCTTTCGTAGATAGGGATCCCTTCGTAAACGTAAGGTCTAGGATAGACTCTACGTCTAGGTGCGGCCTATAGAAGGTCCCGACGCCTATTGTGTTACGTAGAGTAAAGCCTTAGTCTTCTATCTACTCTAGGAATTCGCGGGCGCTAGTAGTATCCTTTCCTCTTAGGTCCTAGGACGGGTGTCTAAGATTAAAGTCTCCTACTAGTAGAGTGTTCGGAAGGAAAGTGTCGCGTAGAGAGTAGAGGCTTCTCTCTATTGTTCGTAGGTTCTACGGGTTGTCGGTATCCCGAAGGTCTTTCTCGTTATAGAGATTAACTATCTGGATCTTATTACCCTTCTTGTCTAAAATAACAAAGGAAAGTATGTCGCTATCGTCTAATAATAAAGGAGAGATGTTAACGTTAAGTCTAGTACTAATATATAGCATCGTTCTTGGCCGGATCGTCGAATCCGTAGTCGTAGGGAATAGCTGGTTGTAATCCCGGTGTGCGATAGATCTTGTCTCTTTATAGCCTATTATCGGGTCCTCTATTATCCACGGTTCTTAGACTAATAGAAGGTCGGCCTTCTACTTAACCGCGACGTCTAAGGTAGACTCTATAGCCTCGATAGATCGGTTAAGGTTGACGTGGAAAATCCGTAGAGAGTGTTCTAATATGTAGAGCGTTCTAGAGGCTTCCCTTTTTATAGTATGCGATCTTTTGCCTTTTCGACTCTTAGGCTGTCCGCGCCTATATATAGACGGTTTTGAATAGCCCTATTTGCCTCCTCTTCGGTAGCAAAACCTACTAGAACTGTTGCTCTAGTAAGAGTCTTTCTTCGCTCCTCGTTTATTAGCTAAATTGGGGTCCCGGCGAGTTTAAGACCTCTATTAAAGGTCTCAATTTCTCGTTGGATATCTTATAGACCCGTTGGCGTATTGAAGTTTATAGTCGAGATACCGTAGACTACGACCTTGTGCTAGAGAGTTTCCTCTATTATATGTGCCTCGCCTATAATATCGGTAACCTTACTAAGGCTATCGATCGTTTGTTGGCGGGCTTTCTCTATTGCAAAGTTTAGGACAATATTGCCCTTAACTGATTTCTTTATCGTAAGGACAGTTAGCTCTTAGCCTTCGCCTTTAAGAGCGTTGTTAATTTTGTCTCGGGTTGCGATCTAGTCGAGTTCCTTCTCTTTATCCTTTAGTATAAGGATAAGAGGCTTTAGTTCTACTTGTTCTTTCGGCTTACTAGCCTTTTGGGAGACGGTCGTCTACTGTTGTTGTTGTTGTTGTTGTTGTTGTTGTTGTTGTGTTGCCTTTGTTGTTGTTAAGGAAGAGGAGATAGAGGTCGAGGACCTGCTATCTCTCTTAACAACGTCTGCAAAAGTAGGCTTTTTTGCCTATACTGCTAGCCTCTTTGTCGTTGTCTCTAGGTTCGAGACTTGCTTCGCAAGGATTTGGGACGTTATCTTAAAGTCTATACGCTCGGTAAAGTGCCGAAAGACTTTAAGAAGGTCGAGAACCCGGGTTTGTTCTTCTAGAATCCTACCTAGATCCCCTACCGCTTCGACTAGTAGCTGTCGGGCTTGTAGGATCTTCTCGTTTGCAGGTATACGAGAGAGCGTTTATTTCTTTCCGAGAGAGGGGCTACGAGTCGGGGAGCTACTAAATTCAAAGGGGTTTTGCCTTTTCCTAGGTAGGAAAGGAACACTAGTTCTCTTTAGTAGTTCTTTCGGCAATAGCAGGGTTTTAAGAGACTTAAACGTAACGTCCTCGTCCCCTCTAGCCGTAGCTTTTAGAGTTTAAGGGGTTATGTTTGCGTCTATTATTTCCATTTCGGTAGACATTCTCTTATTATGTTGTTTGTTGTTTAAAAAGAGGCTTAGTAGTCTTACGCCGAGAGGGCTGCTTGTTCGTCTCTATTTCTAATCGCGTTCGGGTCCTAGCCTACTTACGACACTAGGGCGCTCTTCTCCCTACTGTACAGAGTAGGAGTATAGGAGAAGGTATACTTTAAAGAGGAGAGAAGAGATATATAAATATACCCCGGCTTCTAGGAAGTACTCTAGCCTACGGCAACGTGCGTCTTTGTAGTAAGCTCTAGAGGCGTTCTACGGGTAGCCGTAGCAGGTTCGGGACAACCTTTGTCTCTAGGGAAAGGTAGGCCTATACTCTATAAAGAGTATCTAGCTATACAGCTAGTACTACTACTCTAATCCCTAGAGGTGCAAACTCGTCCTTACTAAACTACAATGCTCCTTTAGCTTCCTCTCTCGGCGGCGTAGGACAGCAGGTAACTCTAGTATAGAGAGAACTAAGTGTATGTGTATGTTTGTGCATCCTAGAGCACTGCTCTTGTTTGGCCTTTAGCTCTTTTAAAAATCGACCAAAACGGACTCACGTTTAATAGCTAGAATAAAAGCTCTCGTCGAGGGCTTTTAAACGGGCTACCTAGCGTCCAAATCGGCGACGTATTAGTCGTGTTATAGTGTGTTGAAGTATTGTGGTACTGTTGTGCACCTGTCTTATGTAGTTTCCTAAATAGGAAATTTTCCGTGTGTAGGGGAGGCGAGGTCGAAATAAGGTTTCGGGGGTGGGGGCCAAATCCCGGAGTTCAGGGTCTAAATTTTGCACCCCAAAGGGGGCAACAAGGTGAATCTTTAGGCTCCAGTAGCGGTATAGGTATTGAGGCCAGCGGGATAAAAGCGGGTTCGTTGGAATGGCCTTAATAAGGGCTTTCGAACGGTGCGTGTTTGGTGATGATCGGGTCAATATTGGGTGTGCAATGGAAGTGCGGATGTCGATGTCTACTACGTTTATAGGTAAGGTATAGCGTACACTTCGGGCTATATATAGTACTAGCGACTCGGATAAGCTATCTAGGCTCGTAAAGAAGCTACTAGAGAAGGACCGATAGTAGATCCTTTCTAGTATTATTCGAGCATTTAAGTAGAGAATAGAAGGGGTCTAGGAGTTTATTTCGAAAATCTAGGATCTCTACCTCGAGTGCAAAACTCTACTACTACTCGTAGATAGATAGGAGGTTAAGAGGGAGGACAATATAGGCGCTACTTTCCTAAACTTAAGGAGGGTAGCTACTATTAGGAAAGAATCTCGCGATAGGAAGAAGTCGGTATAGGATGCCTATTAAAAGGTTTAGGGAGACGCTATTATAAATAAGAACCCGGAGCTTAAGAAGCATATCCGGCTATCCGAGAACATAGCTAAGTAGGTTTAGCGCGTAGCGAATGCGTATCCTTTATAGATAGGTAGGAAGGATAGAGACTCTATAGCGCATCTACTATTATATAAGCTGCTCTACCGACACCTTAGAGGCACCTCGCGGGGAGTAAGCCTAGTAAAGAGGGAGTATGTTACAAGGGACTTTATAATTATAGCCGACAGGAAGCCGGATTGTCTATCGTAGGAGTAGTACGAGGAGTTTAAGAGTAAGTTCGGCCTATACTTCGACAGCTGCGGCTAGGTTTTCGATAAGGTAGCTTAACCTACTACTATAGCTTCCGGCTCCGGTTCTACGGTAATCTCTAGGATTACTCTATAAAAGTAGATCGACGCACCTCCCGCTATAAGCACCCGCTCCTATACTACTAGCTCGAAATAAGGACCTCTATCCCCTATTACCCTACCCGACCGCACTACTCCTCTCTCTAATACCCTATTAGGATTAGAACAGCTAGTCTCCGGACTAAAAACCCCTACTAGGGACCGACGAAACTTATAGCTAACTACCCCCAGTAGTACTAAACTAGAAGATAGTATCTAGGGAGCTACTCCGCCTACCTAAAAGACCGGTCGAGCACGCTTACTTTCGATTGCTATTAGCGAGTCTTAGCTCGCTACTAGTGTTATTCTAAAGAAGGATGCTCTACGAAGGGACAAGTGTAACTATAAGCTAGCTAGTCTACAAGTAATTTCTCTAATTAATAGGCTTCGGAAACTAGTAGGTAAGGAGAGGCTCGCGAATGCTAACTTATTCTTTAAGTGCCTTTAAACACTATACCCGGATCCTTTACTACCTTAGAAGGATTAGGCATATCTCTATATAGGGCATACTACGGACCTCCTTCGATACTTAGGGTTTAAAGTTAAGAAGGGGTCTCGGACTAATAAGAATCTATTCCTATATAGACTCCTTTAGCTTAACGGCAATATAAAAAAGTTAAGCGACTATAAGACTAGTGCTAATACCTACTTCTACTAGTTTAAGCACGCGCGTCCTATTCGTCCCTCGGACTTCCTTAGTCTATACCGCTTCGAGAATACGGCCTAGAAACTAGTTCTTAGTAGCATCTAATATAGCATTATTAACAAGGAGAAGAACATTAGCTTTAGGGACATTGCGAAGGAGGCTCTCGGTATTACTAATGCCTACTACGACGCCTTTAAGAAGGATAGTACCCTTAACTTCTCCCTATTCGACTAGCTAGCAAACGATACGAAAATTGTAATCGACAAGAAGCCCTTTTTCCTAAAGGATATTATAAAGGAGGAGATAGACATGTACCTCTAGCACTAGCGGAAGATTAATAGCTAGGACAACTATAGCTAGCTCCGGACTATGTTCTACTCTTAAGTTTAGCAACTTATTTAACAGGACATTAGGTACTAGTTGCTATATGTTATTATGCGGCTAGACTATAAGTATAGGCTTATCTTATATCCGTACTACGCTAAGTATACTAGGATTAGGGATAACACTATATTTAAGCATATTAATCTAAACATTACTCGGATAATTAAGGAGCTACGTAGGATCTTCTACGTTTAGGGAACTGTCTCTCTTACTAACGAGGGGAAGGACAACTATATAGTGCTTGTTAAGGGTATACAGAAGACGAAGGTTTTTAATATATAGTATAAGTAGATACGCGATTACGATTGTACTAAGGGTGCTATATAGAAGATCGACTATATAGTCCTCCCTTAGAGCTTCCTAGACAACTATAGATTTAAGTAGGAGTACGTACCCTATAAGGCTAGCGATGTCCGTATTACTACACCCTATCTTCCTTATAGAGTGGATTACGTAGCGAAGACCGAGCGCCGTACTATCCTTCCCTAGTTTATTACCTACTAAGAGGACGGTTTACTCGAGTACATAGAGGCTAGTAATTAGGAGATGCTTAGTAGGTCGTATAGGGATATAACTGCTCTAGAGCGTACCCCTTCTAGACTTCGGAACAAGTACGGAGCTATCCCCTATGCCTTTCCGGCCTTAGTTCGACTTACTACTAGTAACCCTATTTCGAGCGCGCTAGTTAGTAGTGCTAAGTAGGATAGTCCTAGCGCCCTCTTAGTGCTAAGGCGACTTACTTAGTTCGAGAGCGTAGCGAAGCTAAAGAAGTACCTCTAGATAGAGCGTAAGCGTACCCTTTACTAGTTCGCTAGCAACTACTAGCGAATACGGGCTATTAAGAGGACTACTTTCGGTAACAAGTCCTTCTACCGGGCAAAGGAGGCCGATCTAAAGAACTTCTAGTCGAAGCGCCCTCGTATAGACGAAGTACTAGTTAAGGATCCGGAGGATGTTAAGTATAAATATATTACTTAGTAGGAATTTATCGACTTACTCCCTTAGGAGGTTCCCTTTACTAGTAAGCACGGGACTATAGAACGGGTGCGCTTCTAGGAGTCGGGTACTTAGGGATAGTAGTAAAAGTAGTTTGCTAGACTATTTCCGTATTTAGTCTAGGAAAGAAATAATACCGATAGCGACGACTTAGGGGTAATTTTCGAGGGAGTCCTTTAGTTTTAATAGAGTTTTCTTTTGTTCTTTTTTTCTTTGTTGGATGCATACGACATGCGAGGCGGGTACAAAGCCCTAGGATAGGATCGGTCTATATTAGCACTACACGACAAGAAAGATGCTAGTGCTAGTTCTAGAGGGTTTTTACGTATAAGGGCGTGCATATAGGATATGTTAAGTTTGTTTCTTTTGCTTTAAGTAGTACGCAGCGGCGCTTTAGGTCGCTAGTGTATCTCTTGTTTAGTGTCTAGATTAGACACTAGCTAGGGGAAGCTTGTAGTAGGGAAAGTCGTAGTAGTTACGTGTATCTAGTAGTGCTACCTTCGGTGCTAGGTAGTTAATAGACTTTATCCTCTATTATGCTACCCTTTTAGCACTTCGAAGGCACAATAGCACATAGCACTTTAATCTACCTCCTCGTTGCCCCTATATCTACCTTCCCTCGTCCTCTTTTTATATATTTACCCTCTATAGCTCTCGTTAACCGTACCTCCGGTACACACTACTACTATCTAACGGGAGTTTGGAGTCTAAGTATACTCCCCCCTTGTAAGGCGCCTAGAACTACGTTATAAAGAACTAACTATTAAGAATAATAATCTAGTTAAGGCTTCCGTATAGCCTTATACGTCTAATTTAGTCGTTTATAAGTAATAGATACTTACGAATAGCGTTCGATAGATAGACATAGGAATTTTAGGATATAGAGATCGGCGTTCCGTAAGGTAGCTTAATGTTGCCTATCCTATTCCTTATCTATACGCGCGATATATTCTTCTCGCTATAAGGAGTTACTCCGAGTTCCTACGTCGACGATATTAGGCTATTTACCTCGTCTAGATCCCTTAAGAAGAACTCTAAGGTACTAGAACGTAAGGCAAGACGGCTAATAGACCTAGGAAAGAAGAACTCGATCGCCTTTAACCTAGTAAAGACGGACCTCGTATACTTCTCGAAGGGGAAAGGGTCTAACTACCCGGTTACTCTCCTAAACGGCGATATCGTTTGCCTAGTAAAGAAGGTAATAAGGTAGCTTGGGATTTAGCTTAACGCGGGTCTTACCTTTAAGGAGCATATTACAATAAGATTAGCACAAGCATAGGCGGCATTCTATCGATTAGAGAGACTAGTAAAAACCGAACGTAGTCTATCCTCTATATCTTTAAGAAAGATCTACCTAGCCTATACTACTATAGTAGTAGACTACGGGGCCCTAGTCTAGTAGCGGTCGAAAAAGAGTATAAAACCTCTAGTATCCCTATAAAGTAAAGCTTATAGAAAGATCCTAGGCATTTTCCATACCGCCCTAAACGTTCGTCTAAGATAGAGTTAAATCTCTTCCTTCCGGACCTATGCCTAGAGAAATAGTTAAGTCTATACTCTCTACGTATAGTAAAGCTACCTAGAAACTACCCGGTACGACTTGCTATCTAAAGTGCGCCTTCGGATATACGAGAGGTCTAACATAAGGACTCGAGAGAGATACTTCCGTAAAAACGATAGAGAACGTAAATATAACTACTCTATTATCGACTCCGGTAATATAAGTATTTTATAGAACATAAGAGGGCAAACTACGGTAAAGACGATCTTCTTAGCGTCTAGAAAACCCGATACGATAGCTACCTTAGTTAATTTCTATAGAGTTCGCTAGAAGAACATAGAATAGGAGGTAGACCCGCTTTAACTAGTGCCTTCTATACTATCCTATTAGGACACGGATACCTTAAGTCCTATCTCTACCGTTTTAGATATATAATAACCCTGAATTACCCTTATAGAAGACGAGAAATAGTAGAACACCTTGTATGTAGCTACCCTATCTACGACGTAGTTAGGCTACTACCTCTATAATAAGCATAATCTCTACTAGAAATAGTAGTAGATAAAGAACTCCGGAAACACCTTACTACCTTTCTCTTGGATACGAAAATTGCTTCTAGGACGTAGCACCTAGTAAGAGGCGAAGACGAGACTATCTAGCTAACACTCCTTTATTTTTCCTTTATTTGCCTTTGTTTTAAGTCCTTCGATATTAGCTTGCTATTACCCTAGGCACGGGTTTTTCCCTAAGGTTAAGAGATACAAGAGAACAACGATTATATATAGATAGACTACTATTACGAGACAGCCGTCCTATATAGTTATAGACTCCTATAGGACGTAAATGGAACGAACAAACAAACAAACAAACAAACAAACAAACAAACAAACAAACAAACAAACAAACAAACAAACAAACAAACAAACAAATATCTTTGCTGTTTTTCTCTCTCTTCGTTCTTATACTTTCTAGTATTAGTACTCTAAGTAGTCGTAGGTAGGGCATCTATAAACCTCGTATATCGAGAGGATATTAGTAGTATTAGCGACTACCCTTAATAGTATAATATACCTACGGCTAGCGAATATTAATAGCCGTAATAGGGAAAGTATAATAGCACTACTAAGGATTGCTATAAGGATTACTACTAAGGTAGTAATCTGGGTCTAGCATGCTATTATCTTATTATCTCGTAACAATAGAGATAACTAATGCTTAGCGCAAGCTAGCCGAATATAAGGCGAAGGGCTTACGCTCGTATATTAATTTCTATAAGAATTAGTCCTACCTTTTATTTAGTGGATATTAGGCGTTCTTTATATTGCTATAGACCCTATCGTCCTTATAATTCTAATTCTTCTACCTCTTCGAGGGTAGCAATCTATTAAACCCTATTAAGATTAAGAACTATTAAGATGCCTTCCCGACGCATTGCTAGAGAGCCCCTATAGGACTTACGACCGGACGAGTTGCCCGATATAGAGTAAGAGCTAGATCCCTAGATATACGGAGAAGATCCTTAGGAATCTAAAGATAACTATACTTCGATGCCGGAAGAGTCCGTAGCCGAAGCTATTACTAGACTCGAAGCCTAAAAGGAAGCCTTAAAGAAAGAAGAAGTCCTCTACGCCCTTTAGCTAGAAGTTTAGTAGATAAAGCTTAGTCGTAACCGTAATAATATAGAGAGGTAGGGTATAGCGCCGCGAGCGGCAGTATAGACCCTATCGATTATCGATAATAATTTATAGAGTATTACGTAGTCTATTTACACCGCTAGCGGATACTATCCGCCTAGTATCGGAGGTAGACCTAAGCTTAAGGATCCTATCGTGTTTAAGGGACATAATATTAAGGAAGCGAGGGACTTTATTCGCTAGTTAGATCTAGTGTTCCTTAACTCTAGCTATTACTACGTTACTAGCTATACTTACGTTTCGTACGCTATTATATAGCTTAGTAGTAATGTAGCTGATCTTTAGTATAATAGCTACTAGGAGAGTCTAGTGCCTAATAATTGCACTTAGGAAGATCTTAAGTAGTTCGTTCGTAACGTAGTCGGAGATCCTATTAATCGTTTACTTAGTATAATGCTAGAGTACTAGATAGCGTATTAGAAAACCGAGTAGAGCGTTAAGAACTTTGCGATCGAGCTTAATATACTAGAGAGCTAGCTCGATTATACGGAGAAGTAGCTTATACGGCACTTCCTCGTAAAGATTCAATCTTTACTCCGCTAGGAGATCGTAAAGAATTACAAAATGCCGACAACGTAAGCCGAAGTAGTTACTTTAGCTATACGATTAGAGGCCGCCGATAGGAGCTATACTAAGGCCCTCTATAGAGCTAAGCATAGCCGTAACGAAGACTCTAAAGATAAGAGTAATAAGAAGAACAAGCGCTAATATAAAAGGAATCGTAATCGTAACTCGAAACTACGTAACTAAAGCGATCGCGTACTAACTACGAATAGTAGGCGAAACTAGCCGAAGGATTTCGCTGACGTCGTATACTTCAAATATAATAAGAAAGGGCATTACGCTACGACTTATACTACTAATCTAACTAGTATACGTAAGGTCGATACTGCTAAAGAGGAGTCGAATAAAGCGAAGGACTTAAAGAAGGGATCCGATTTATAAGTCCGGAGCTATCTTAGGATCAAGTAGTCGTAGACTATACGCTCCGCTACCGTAGTATAGTCGTAATATCTATAGTAAGCGCGGAGTATAAAGCGAGTTTTCTCCTCGATAATACGGTAGATATTAACTTCATTTCGAGAGAGTTCGTTATAAAGACGGGTATCCCCGTTATTAAGAGAGTAGTGCTACTAGGAGTTGCTACCTTTACTAGCAAACTCGGACACTACTATAGAGCGTATACCCTTCGGGTAGGTGCGGCTTATAGACTCTATAGGAGTAACTAAGGTAACATAGGGGACTTTCTACGTATATAAGATGCTAGAACCTAATGTAATCCTTAGTCGGCCCTAGAGACGTTTATAAGGTATAATCGTTAATAGTAGTAGCGTTACGTAGTATTATAGTAAGTATCGTATTCTACGGAAGATCGAGTTATCGATCTATACTTATTCGCGAAGGATTTGCGAAGGAGTTACGTAGTGTACGTAATCTCTATAAAGCCGACGGAGTATACCGTAGTAGATCTATCTAATAAACTAAAGGCTTATACTAATGTCTTTTTCCCAACGCCGGAGCAGTGATAAAGGCGTTGCGATAGGATTAAGTATAAGATTAACCTTAAGCTAGGCATAACGCCTGCCTTAAAAAAGACATATTATTAATTACCCTAAGAGTAAAGCGAGCTTCGTATATATCTTATAGAGGGCATAATGGGCATTAAGAACGATTAGTTTGAAGTTAGCGATAGTAAGGTAGGTATACCTATCCTATTCGTCCCCCTATCCTATTTGTCCCGAAGAAAGATAGTACCCTACGGCTATATATAGATTATCGTAGGTTGAACGATATTACCGTTAAGAATAGCTACCCGCTTCCCTTAATTACTAAGACGCTCGATTAGTTAATAAAATACGAGTACTATACTACGATTAATCTTACCTAGGCGTATTATCGCATTGCTATTAAAAAGAAAGATCGGTGGAAGACTGCCTTCTATACTAGGTACGGGAGTTACTAGTATAAGGTAATGCCCTTTAGGCTTACGAATGCACTAGTAACGTTTTAGACGTATATTAATCGAGCCCTACAAGGCCTCGTCGATATATGCTATATAGTGTATTTAGATAACATTCTCGTCTATAGCGTAACGTATTCGTAATACGTTCGTAATATTCACGTAGTGCTTAAGCGCCTACGAAAGTTTTAGCTATACGTCTAGTTCAAGAAGTGTAGCTTCTTTTAGAAGTTAGTAGACTTCTTAGGATATATAGTAACTACTAATAGAGTAACTATTAATAGTAATAGGATTAGTACGATTGCTAAGTAGCCTATACCTACTACGTTAAAGGAAGTTTAAGCGTTCCTTAGCTTTACTAACTTCTACTAGAGATTTATCTCCTATTACTCTAATGTTGTTAAACCTTTAACGGAACTTTCGAGAGGGGCTAAGAATAGCAAGAAGCTAGGTCTAATCGGGTAGCAAACCCCTTAGTAGGAGGTGTTTAAGAGATTGAAGAGATCCTTTTAGGAGGCTCTAATCTTAAAGCATTTCGACCTAGCGAAGAGGTTATATATAGAGACTAATATATCTAATTTTGCGATTACAGGCACCCTATCCTAACTGTTCGACAACGATTAGTATCCTATTACCTTCTAGTTAAGGAAGATGCTTCTCGTAGAGATAAATTATAAGACTTACGATAAGAAGTTACTCGTAGTCCTTATAGCGTTCAAATAGTAGCGTCTATATTTGGACGGTACTACATATACGGTCGACGTAATCGTAGATT
Source organism: Zymoseptoria crescenta (assembly GCA_026122155.1). NCBI lineage: Eukaryota > Fungi > Ascomycota > Dothideomycetes > Mycosphaerellales > Mycosphaerellaceae > Zymoseptoria > Zymoseptoria crescenta. Next base: position 12,800 of record JALRMM010000461.1, read on the forward strand.
ACAACAACCTTAAGAGCTTTATAACTATAAAGTAATTAAACGGTCGGTAGGCGCGTTAGGCCGTTAAACTTACGCCCTACGGCTTTGTAATTATATATCGCACTAGAAAACTTAATCTAGCTAATACGCCCTTACGCCGAAGCGACTACGAACTAACTATTAAAAGAAATAATAGATTAATTGAATATGCTATTGCTAAGTTTCTAGAACAAGCTACGAGCTTAGTTAGAGGGCATAGCGACGCTTGCCTAGGCTAATAGCCTCTCGATTAGAAGGATTAATGCGACCTTCTAATTAATCGAGTCTAAGAGAATTGTGTCTAAGACGCTAGTATAAGGACGATAGGGTCTATAGCAATGTAAAGAACGCCTAATATCCACTGGATAAAAGGTAAGACTAATTATTATAGAAACTAATGTGCGAGCGCAAGCCCTTCGCCTTATATTCGGCTAGCTTGCGCTAAGCATTAGTTATCTCTATTGTTACGAGACAACAAGATAATAGCATGCTAGACCCGGATTACTACCTTAGTAGTAGTCCTTATAGCAATCCTTAGCGGTGCTGTTATAATTGCCTCCTCTCCTTATAAGCGTCGTCCTCGGCGCGGTTATAGGATAATTAGTAGGCTCGTTCGCGATTACTTCGTAATTACTTTATACATTATGCGCCTCCTACGTGTATATACGATATCCGGTAACTTAATCGTTACTCCGGTAGTAGGGTGTATATAACTATGCCCTTTACTATAGATATTGCTTCTATAACATCTGCTTCTTTCGATGCATTCTTAACTTATTAATAGCAACATTAACAAACATAGTGGATCGAGGGTGTCTAGGCGACGGCAAGTTCTTAGACTTGTTTACCCTCTGTTTCTTCGGCGCTAACTTTCTTAGATACTACTACCTTCGCATTACGTTCGCTCGTATACTACGTTATCTATAGTGCCTTATAAACATATCTCGACTATCCTTAGCTAAACGTAAGCTACTATCTTAGCTGGATAATACTACTCCGCCGCTACGAGCTTTTCGTACGGTCTCCGTCTCTTTGCCTAAGAATGCTATATAGTCCGGTCGCGCGAGTAGCGTAGCTACTACGGCGACTAAGTAGGATTCGCTTATTCTAATTTAGAAGAAGAGCGTCGATAAGAGCCTTCGGATCGTAGATACGCTAACGGCTAACTTAACTAGTAAGTATCCTAATATAGCGGCGTCTACTTTTACTAACTAGATCTTAGTATTCCGCCGTCCTACGAAGGAACCTTTAGAGGAGCCTTTATATAATAACTTCGATATCGGTATAGCTCCGTCGAAGAAAAGTAAGCGCCCTTTAGAGCCTTCGAAGAAGGACCTGCTACGTAAGAGCTCTCGACTCGACTTGCGTAACCTATGCTAATTGCTCTAGTAGAATCTAACGACCCTACGTCGCGTACGGGTATAACCTTCGGCACTCGTTCGTCTCCGAATATACTAACTCCTCGGAAATCTTCTAGTATTAAGAAATCCGATTTAAAGCGTAGCCGCGCTGCGGCTAGATTCAAAGACGGCAACGAGGCTATAGTTGCGACTACGAAGAAGCCTCTTACATCGTCGCGCCTATAGTTAAAGACTACTACTAAGGAAGACTCTGCTCCTTAGACTCTAAAAACCCCGCGCTTAAAGAAGTCTCGTAAAAAGAAGACTATAGCTACGGAGGTTTCTCCTATTATCGAAGATAACGAAGACGGTAAGGTTATTAAGCCTACGGCTACGACATCTCTAAGTAAGGCATATAAAGGTCCTCCTCCGCCGGCTTACTTAAAGGTACCTTATAGCACTTATGTGCCTCGTCCTTACTAGCGCTATACTAGCTTAGACCTTATAGCGGCTAGGTTTTACCGCTAGGTTCTCGGCTAGGTTAGGTGAATTTCAAGGTTCCTAGGTTTAGGTTTTTTAGGATTAGGATAACCCTAGAAAAAATCCTAAGTCCGGATTTATAAAAATTTTGAAAATCGACTTTTTCTACCTATATATTAAAGATTTGTTTTTAAATATGAAATGTATATATATTAAGAATGTAGTCGGCATAAGTAGCCGGCAGATTCGAGAAGCTAGAAAGCTCTAGAACCTTATCTCTTTTTCTAGGTTAACCTAAAAATTTAGAGATCCTAGAAATTTCAGGTTATTCTAAGAAAGCCGAACCGAAATTTTTCTTTAGGTTTCTAAGACCTAATCTAGCCGAACCGCACCGTTGTAGGGTCTATACTAGCTATATTAGCAAAGGTAACCGCGGTAATTACTCCGCTACGGTAAATTATAATTGCTCGTACAACTCGGTATATATCCGCTACGAAGGATATAAGTAAGTACTTCGGCATCCCTTCGGCTTATATTCGCTAACTACTCGTAGGGCTGCAAAGTAGACTTGTAAGGAGCTTCCGTTTAGCTACCGCATCTCCTAGGATACTACTAAAGCTACACTACTACGACTCCGTCGTATAGACGATAACGCTCCTATTACTAACGTAGACGCCGCCTGCGAGGATACTATAGAGAAGATCGCTATCTTCTAGCAATTCCTTTATAGCGCTTAGCTCTTTAAGGCGATGTAGAAGAAGACTACGCCTTATCCTATCGAGCTCGTTAGTAAGGGCCTATAAAAGGTCTCCGATATTATAGATTCTCTATGGATTTTAGCGGAGATAGTTATTCTTATAAGCCCTTTACACTCCCTTCGCCCTATATACGCTAACTAATTTCTTAGCTCGGCCTAATACTTCCGGAGGAGCGCTAGGACTACTCCGGCATACTTACCGCGCTCGGTAGTAGCTAGAGGCTATCTAGTTAGACTCTACGCTTCCTACGCTATAAGAACGATAGTAATAGCGGGACGTTTAATAACGTAGGAGGAAAGGCACCCGCTATTAAGGCGGAGCCTACTACTACTACGGAGGGAGATAAAGATCTATAATATACGGAATGGACTTTTATTTTCACGAAGAGGGTAAGCACTTATTATAAAGCGGCGCCTTCGAAAGTACTATAGTTACAATATGTAGATAGGTTAACAACGTTTTAAGCATACATACTTTTTATTCTTATATAATGTCTTTAGCTACCGTTCGCGCCTCTTACGCTTAGGCTTCGCCTTAAATATATCCAAAGCCTCGTAGTCCCTAATATTATTATAGGGCTTAAATGTAGCATACTACTCTAGCTACCCCTTCTACTTAACGAGATATATTATCTGTTCTTTAACCTTCTTAGCCTAGAGGATCTCTTTAACTTCCTACTCTCCTACTTTATTAGCAACTAGCAATATCGCAACCTCTTCGGGGATCTCGCGCCTAGTCTATAGCTCTAGAAGGGAGATATAGAATACGTTATGTATTCGTGTTGTGTTTAGTAGTACTAGACGATATAACTACGTACCGACGACGTCGATAACGCGGAACGGCCTAATAAACTTTAGACCTATCTTCTTCTTCGGAAGGTCTATCTTTAAGTTCTTAGTAGAGAGGAGTATAAGATTACCGACGATATAGCTTCTTACTTTGCCTCCCTTATCGTAGTGCTTCTTCTACATTGCTACTATACGCTCCTAACGCTCCGTTAACCGTTCGTGTTGCTCTCGTAACTGCTTTGCTATATCTATAGCTACCGGCGCCCTTCCCTTAAGAGTCTCGTCCCGAGATAATAAAGACGTAACAATGTCTAGGTTCTATCTATATAGCGTATAGAATAGACTCTGCTTTAGAGTCCCTTATAGACTATTGTTGTAGGCAAACTCTGCCTAATATAACACCTTTGCCTATTTAGTTTAATCTTTGCTAATATATATACGAAGGTACTACTTAAGGGTCTAATTTGCCTTCTTAGTCTACCTATCTATTTAAGGGTGGAACGCTATCGACAGCTTCCTTTTAATCTTTGCCTTAAAGCAGGAGTTAGACTAATATTAGCTTATAAAGACAGATCCTCTATTACTTATAATACTTCTAGGAACTCCGAAGAAGCGAATTACCTCTCGTTCCAAACTGCCTATAAGTTTATTACTTATGCACTACTTAGTTGCGGGCACGAGCCTTACTATCTTAGTGTATCGATCTACGATTATAAGTACAGTAGTAAATATAGAACCGTTTAGCTTACTCGGAGGTAGGTCGGTAATAAAATCCATGGACATGTCTTACTAAGCTCTCTCTAGCAATAGAAGCGAAGATAACGCACCGTATAGCCGATAGTGTCGCGCTTTGTTTATAAGATATCTACTACAACTAGCAATGTATTCTACGACGTCTATTATAAGACGTAGCTAGAAGTACTTACGTTTAATTAACTCGATAGTCTTCTTCTTACTAAAATAACCGGCTAAGGGATTATCGTAATATATACGTATAATCTACGCTCGTAACCCGCAATCTTTTGGAATGTATATAGCATTGCTATTATACAATATCCTATCTCTATAGGTGTACTCGTAGCCTGATTTGGCATAGTAAACACCCTATGCTTCTACTTTCGTAAGTAGTTTATAAGCCTCTCGGTCGACCTTCGTAATCGATTGTGTATAGTTATAGAGTAGGCTTAGGATATGCACATATAGACCGTCGTCTTTCGCGATAGCACGTATAACACTCCGAGGTGAAGATACGGCGTACAATCTATCTAATAGCGCTACCGGCGTCTTGGATATAATTCTCTTAGACTCGATTAATTAGAAGGTCGTATTAATCCTTCTAATCGAGAGGCTATTAGCCTAGGCAAGCGTTGCTATGCCCTCTAACTAAGCTCGTAGCTTGTTCTAGAGACTCGGCAATAGTATATTCAAATAGTCTATTATCTCCCTCGTAGTTAGTTCGTAATCGCTTCGGCGTAAGGGCGTATCGGCTAGATTAAGTTTTCTAGCGTAATGTATAATTATAAAGTCGTAAGGCGCGAGCTTAACGGCCTAACGCGCCTACCGACCGTTTAATTGCTTTATAGTTATAAAGCTCTTAAGATTGTTGTAATCTACGATTATATCGACCGTAAACGCGGCACCGTCTAGATATAGACGCTACTATTTGAACGTCGTAACGACTACGAGCAACTCCTTATCGTAAGTCTCGTAGTTTATTTTTGCGGGAAGCATCTTCCTTAACTAGAAGGCAATAGGATGCTACTCGTTGTCGAAGATTTAGGATAGGATGCCGGCAATCGCAAAATTAGATACATCGGTCTCTATACGTAACCTCTTTGCTAGGTTGAAATACTTTAAGATTAGAGCCTCCTAAAAGGATCTCTTTAATCTCTCAAACGCCTCTTGCTAAGGGGCTTGCTACTCGATCGGACCTAGCTTCTTACTATTCTTAGCTCCTCTCGAAAGGTCCGTTAAAGGCTTAACGACCTTGCAGTAATAGGAGATAGAGTACTAGGAGATGAATCTCCGGTAGAAGTTAGTAAAGCTAAGGAACGCTTAAACTTCCTTTAACGTAGTGGGTATAGCCTACTTAGCGATCGCACTAATCCTGCTATTATTAATAGTTACTGTATTAGTAGTTACTACGTACCCTAAGAAGTCTACTAACTTCTTAAAGAAGCTATACTTCTTAAACTAGGCGTATAGCCGGAATTTCCGTAGGCGCTTAAGTACTACGTAAACATTATAAACGTGTTGCGAATACGTTATGCTATAGACGAGGATGTTATCTAAGTACACTATATAGCATATATCGACGAGGCCTTATAAGGCTCGATTAATATACGTCTAGAACGTTGCTAGTGCGTTCGTAAGCCTGAAGGGCATTACCTTATACTAGTAACTCCCGTACCTAGTACGGAAGGCAGTCTTCTACCGATCTTCCTTTTTAATAGCAATGCAATAATACGCCTAGGTAAGATTAATCGTAGTATAGTACTCGCAGTTCATTAACTAATCGAGCGTCTCGGCAATTAAGGGTAGTGGGTAGCTATTCTTAATAGTAATTTCGTTTAATCTACGATAATCTATATATAGCCGTAGGGTACTATCTTTCTTTAGAACGAATAGGATGGGTACACCTACCTTACTATCGCTAACTTTAAACTAATCGTTCTTTATGCCCTCTATAAGATACGTACAAAGCTTGCTTTACTCTCGGGGTGATTTATAATACGTCTTTTTTAAGGGAGGCGCTGTGCCTAGCTTAAGGTTAATCTTATACTCGATTCCGTCGCAACGCCTTCGTAACTGCTCCGGCGTTAGGAAAAAGACATTAGTATAAGCCTTTAGTTTATTAGGCAGATCTACTATAGTATACTCCGTCGGCTTTATAGAGATCGTATATACTATACGACTCCTTCGTAAATCCTTCGCGAAGACGTATAGGTCGACAACTTTAATCTTCCATAGAATAGGGTACTTACTATAATGCTACGTATCGCGGCTACTATTAACGATTATACCTTATAAATGTCTCTAGGGCCGACTAAGGATTATATGGGGTTCTAGCATCTTATATACGTAGAAAGTCCCCTATGTTACTTTAGTTACTCCTATAGAGTCTATAAGCCGCACCCGAAGGGTATGCGCTCTATAGTAGTATCTAAGTTCGCCTTTGAAGGTAGAGACTCTTAGTAGCACCACCCTCTTATTAACGGGGATGCCTATCTTTAAAACGAACTCTCTTAAAACGACGTTTACGTCCGCCGTATTATCGAGGAGGAAACTTACCTCGTACTCTACGCTCGCCGTAGGTATTATAACTACACCGCAATAGCGGGGCGCGTAGTCTATAACTACTCGATCCTAGGTCGGCTTTAGACTTAAGGATCGGATCCCTTCTTTAAGTCCTTCGCTTTTTTCGACTCCTCTTTAGCGGCGTCGACCTTACGCATACTAGTTAGATTAGCCGTATAAGTCGTAGCGTAATGCCCTTTCTTATTATATTTGAAGTATACGACGTTAGCGAAATCCTTCGGCTAGTTTCGCCTACTATTCGTAGTTAGTACGCGATCGCTTTAGTCGCGTAGTTTCGAGTCGCGATTACGATTCCTTTTATGTTCGCGCTTGTTCTTCTTATTACTCTTGTCTTTAGAGTCTTCGTTGCGGCCGTACTTAGCTCTAGAAAGGGCCTTAGTATAGCTCCTATCGGCGGCCTCTAATCGCGTAGCTAGCGTAAGTACTTCGGCTCGCGTTATCGGCATTTCGTAATTCTTTACGATATCCTAGCGGAGCGAAGATTTAATCTTTATAAGGAAGTATCGCATAAGCTACTTCTCCGTATAATCGAGCTAGCTCTCTAGTATATTAAGTTCGATCGTAAAGTTCTTAATGCTCTACTCGGTCTTCTAATACGCTATTTCGTACTCTAGTATTATACTAAGTAAACGGTTAATAGGATTACTAACTATATTGCGAACAAAATGCTTAAAATCTTCCTAAGTGCAATTATTAGGCACTAGACTCTCCTAGTAGCTATTATACTAGAGATCGGCCGCATTACTACCGAGCTATATAATAGCGTACGAAACGCGAGTATAGTCGGTAATATAGTAATAGCTAGAGTTAAGGAACACTAGATCTAACTAGCGAATAAAGTCCCTTGCTTCCTTAATATTATGTCCCTTAAATACGACGGGATCCTTAAGCTTAGGTCTACCTCCGACACTAGGCGGATAGTATACGCTAGCGGTGCGAATAGACTACGTAATACTCTATAGGTTATTATTAATAGTCGATAGGTTCTATACCGCCGCTCGTAGCGCTATACCCTACCTCTCTATATTATTACGGTTACGGCTAAGCTTTATCTACTAAACTTCTAGCTAAAGGGCATAGAGGACTTCTTCTTTCTTTAAGGCTTCCTTTTCGGCTTCGAGCCTAGTAATAGCTTCGGCTACGGACTCTTCCGGTATCGACATATAGTTATCTTCGGATTCCTAAGGATCTTCTCCGTGTGTCTAGGGCCCTAGCTCTTACTCTATATCGGGCAACTCGTCCGGTCGCAAGTCCTACGGGGGCTCTCCGGCAATACGTTAGGAAGGCATCTTAATAGTTCTTAATCTTAATAGGGTTTAATAGATTGCTACCCTCGAAGAGGTAGAAGAATTAGAATTGTAAGGACGATAGGGTCTATAGTAATATAAAGAACGCCTAATATCCACGAGATAAAAGGTAAGACTAATTCTTATAGAAATTAATATATAAGCGCAAGCCCTTCGCCTTATGTTCGGCTAGCTTGCGCTAAGCATTAGTTATCTCTATTGTTACGAGACAAAAAGACAATAGTATGCTAGACCTAGATTACTACCTTAGCAGTAATCCTTATAGCAATCCTTGGCGGTGCTATTATAGCTAGTAGCGCCGTTAGATAGACCGTATACTATGTCTTTACCTCGGAGTTTTATACGAACTATCGCGAAAGACGACGGTCTATACGTATATATCCTAAGCCTACTCTACGACTATATAAAATCGATTACGAAGGTTAATTAAGAGGCTTATAAACTACTTACGAAAGTAGAAGTATAGGGTATCTACCGTGCCGAATTAGGCTACGAGTATACCTATAGAGATAGGATATTATATAATAGCGATACTATATACATCCTAAAAGATTACGCATTACGAGCGTAGATTATACGTATATATTACGATAATCCCTTAGCCGTTTACTTTAGTAAGGAGAAGACTATCGAGTTAATTAAACGTAAGTACTTCTAGCTACGTCTTATAATAGACGTCGTAGAATATACTGCTAGATATAGTAGATGTCTTATAAATAAAGCGCGATACTATTAGCTATACGGCGCGTTGTCTTCGCTTCTATTACTAGAGAGGGCATAGTAAGACATCTCCATAGATTTTATTACCGATCTATCTCCGAGTATGCTTAACGGTTCTATATTTACTACTATACTTATAATCGTAGATTAATATACTAAGATAGTAAGGTTTGTGCCTATAACTAAGTAGTATATAACATCGACATCCGCACTTCTATTGCACACCTAATATTAACCCGATTATTATAAAACACGCACTATTCGAAAGCCCTTATCGAGGCCGTTCCAACGAACCTACTACTACCTCGCTAGCCTTAGAACCTACGCCGCTACTAGAGCTTAAAGATTTACCTTGTTGCCCCCTTTAGGGTACAAAATTCGACCCTAAACTCCGGGATTTGGCCCCTACCCCCGAAACCTTATTTCGACCTTACCTCCCCTATACTTGGAAAATTTCCTATTTAGGAAACTGGATAAGCAAGGTGTCTAACTATACTACAGCACTACAACATACTACAACATAGCTAATACGCTACCAATTCGAACGCCGAGTAGCTCGTTTAAAAGCCCTCGAAGAGAGCTTCTATTCCAGCTATTAAACCTCTAAACCCATTGGATATTAAAAGAGCTAGAGGCCGAACAAGAGCAGTGATCTTAGGATACACAAACAAACACATATACTTAGTTCTCTCTATACTAGAGTTACCTATTATCCTACGCCGCCGAGAGAGGAAGCTAAAGGAGCAGTATAGTTTAGTTAGGACGAATTTGCACCCCTAGGGATTAGAGTAGTAGTACTAGCTATATAGCTAGATACTCTATTTATAGAGTATAGGCCTACCTTTCCCTAGAGACAAAGGTTGTCCTAAACCTACTACGGCTACCTATAGAACGCCTCTAAAGCCTACTATAAAGACGCATATTGCCGTAGGCTAGGGTACTTCCTAGAAGCCGGGGTATATTTATATATCTCTTCTCTCCTCTTCGAAGTATACCTTCTCCTATACTTCTACTTTATATAGTAGGGAGGAGAGTGCCCTAGTATCGTAAGTAGGCTAGGACCCAAACGCGATTGGAAATAGAGACGAATAAGTAGCCCTCTCGGCGTAAGACTATAAAGACTCTCTTTTAAACAATAGAATAACGATAAAGACAAGATAATATCTACCGAAACCGAAATAATAGACGCGGACACGGCCCCTTAAACATTAAAAGCTACGGCTAAAGGGGACGAGGAAGTTATGTTCGAAACTCTCAAAACATTGCCGCTACTAAAGGAATTACTAAAGAGAACCGGTATTCCTTTCCTACCTAGGAAAAGGCAAAACCCCTTTGAATTTAGTAGCTCCCCGACTCGTAGCCCTTCTTTTAGAAAGAAACAAACACTCTCTCGTACACTAGTAAGCGAGAAGATCCTATAGGCCCAATAGCTACTAGTCGAGGCAGTAGGGGATCTAGGCGGAATTCTAGAAGAACAAACCCGGGTTCTCGACCTTCTTAAAGTCTTTCGGCACTTTGCAAAACGTATAGACTTTAAAAGAACGTCTCAAATCCTCGTAAAACAAGTCTCGAACCTAGAAACGACAACGAAGAAGCTAGTAGTATAAGCGAAGAAGCCTACTTTTATAGACGTTATTAAAGAAGATAGCGAATCCTCCTCCTCCTCCTCCTCGATAATAAAGGCAACGCAACAACAACAACAATAACGACAACAATAATAATAATAGTAGACGATAGTCTCCCGGAAGGCTAATAAGCTAAAAGAACAAGTAGAACCGAAGCCTCTAATCCTTATACTACAGGATAAAGAGAAGGAACTTGAATAGATCGTAACTCGAGATAGAATTAACGAAGCCCTTAAATGCGAGGGCTAAGAGCTAGCTATCCTTACGATAAAGAAATCGATTCGGGGTAACCTTGTCCTAAACTTCGCAATAGAGAGAGTACGCTAATATACAATCGATAGCCTTAATAAGGTTACTAAAATTATAGGCGAGGTATAAGTAATAGAGGACTCTCTCTAGTACAAAGTCGTAATTCACGGCATCTCGACCGTAAACTTTAATACGCCAACAGGTCTATAAGACATTAAACGAGAGATTGAGACCTTTAATAGAGGTCTTAAACTCGCCGGGATCCCGATTTAGCTAACGAATAAGGAGCGAAGAAAGACTCTTACTAGAGCGACAGTTCTAGTAGGTTTTGCAACCGAAGAGGAGGTAAATAGGGCTATTTAAAACCGTCTATACGTAGGCGCGGACAGCCTAAGAGTCGAAAAGGCGAAAGATCGTATACTATAAAGAGGGAAGTCTCTAGAACGTTCTATATATTAGAACACTCTCTACGGATTTTCCATGTTAATCTTAATTAATCTATCGAGGCTATAGAGTCTACTTTAGACGTCGCGGTTAAGGAGAAAGCCGACCTTCTATTAGTCTAAGAACCGTAGACTATAGAAGACCCGATAACAGGCTATAAAGAGATAAGATCTATCGTACACCGGGACTATAACTAGCTATTCCCTATAACTACGGATTCGACAATCCGTCTAAGGACAATGCTATATATTAGTACTAGACTTAACGTTAATATCTCTCCTATTTTGTTAGACAATAGCGATATACTTTCCTTTGTTATTTTAGATAAGAAGGGTAATAAGATCCAGATAGTTAATCTCTATAACGAGAAAGACCTTCGGGATACCGAAGCCTTATAGAACTTGCGTATAATAGAGAGAAGCCTCTACTCTCTATATAACACCTTCTATCTAAACACCCTACTAGTAGGAGACTTTAACCTTAGACACCCGTCTTAGGATCCGAGGGGAAAGGATACTACTAGCGCCCGCGAATTCCTAGAGTAGATAGAAGACTAAGGCTTTACTCTACGTAATACAATAGGCGTCGGGACCTTCTATAGGCCGCACCTAGACGTAGAATCGGTCTTAGACCTTACGTTTACGAAAGGTTCCTTACCTACGAAAGAAATCGATTAGAGAACAATTCCAATAGGCTTAGATTATAAGGCTATATCTATAGACCTTATTAGCGCGCAAAATCGAGCCCAATAGAAGAAAGTAGTTCTAGATATAGCTTCTACCGATTGGGAACTGTTTATAGAACTCCTAATAAGTAAAGCGACGTCTATTAACTATATAAACTCCCTCGACGACATCGTAGACCCTTTTACCTCGTATATTACCGGATCGATGCGGGAAGCAATCCCGGAGAAAGTAGTATACGCCTACGTAAAACCATAGTGAAATAGAGAGCTACGCACGTTACGCCGTATAATATCTAGAACTTATAGATAGACCTTTACCTACGGACATACGCTAACGCTAGAGGAGAAGGAGGTATATATAAAAGCGAGAAACGAGTACTTCTAAGCTATTAAAACAGTAAAGAAGAATTACTAGAACGCTTTCCTCGAAAGAGAAGATTCGAAATCTATCTTTAAAGCTATGTCCTATACTAGGAATAGTAGCCGAAGATAGATACCTACGATAGATAACGAAGACTCTTTCGAGGGGAAATGTAAGGCCTTTTTAGAGGCCTTCTTCCGCGCCCTCCTACCGAGGAACCTCTACCGAACCGTTAGGAAGCGTATATAGCTAGGGACTAGGGCTGGACTACGCTAACTAAGGAGGAACTCGCTACCGCCTATAGTACGAAGATAGTAAAAGGAAAAACGCCCGGCCCGGACGGTATTACGTAAGCTATTATTAGTAAAGCGTACGGCGCTATTCCTATTACCTTTCTACGTATATATAGTAGGCTACTCGACGAAGGACACTACCCCCGATGCCAGAAAGTTGCGATAGGCGTAGTTCTAGTAAAACCGGGAAAACTAGACTACTCGGTCCCGAAAGCTTACCGGGTTATCTGTCTTCTAAACTACCTCGGCAAGATTAGCGAGAGGATACTCGTAAAGCGCCTAGGGACTATCGTAGAGATAAAGGTCCTTCTATACGACTCGTAGCTAGGAGGACAAAAGAAGAAATCGGCTATCGATACGGTGCTTCTCTTAACGAACGAGATTAAAGAGAATCGAAGAAAGAAGAAGAAAACCTTAGTTATCTTTCTCGACGTAAGAGGCGTATACGATCACGTTATAAAGAACCGACTATTAAGAATAATAATCCAGTTAAGGCTTCTATATAGCCTTATACGTTAGGTTTAGTCGTTTATAGGTAATAGACGCCTACGAATAGCTTTCGACGGATAGATATAGGAATTTCAGGATATAGAGATTAGCGTTTCGTAAGGTAGCCCGATGTCCCCTATCCTATTCCTAATCTATACGCGCGACATATTCTTCTTGCTATAAGGAGTTACTCCTAGTTCCTACGTCGACGACATTAGACTATCTACCTTATCTACCTCCCTTAAGAAGAACTCTAAGGTACTAGAACGTAAGGTAAGACGGCTAATAGACCTAGGAAAGAAGAACTCGATCGCTTTTAACCTAGTAAAGACGGACCTCGTATACTTCTCGAAGGGGAAAGGGTCTAACTACCCGGTTACTCTCCTAAACAGCGATATTGTTTACCTAGTAAAGAAGGTAATAAGGTAGCTTAGGATTTAGCTTAACGCCGGTCTTACCTTTAAGGAGCATATTACAATAAGATTAGCATAAGCATAGGCGGCATTCTATCGATTAGAGAGACTAGTAAAAACCGAACGCGGTCTATCTTCTATATCGTTAAGAAAGATCTACTTAGCCTACGTTACTATAGTAGTAGACTACGGGGCCCCAGTTTGGTAGCGATCGAAAAAGAGTATAAAACCTCTAGTATC
>JALRMM010000462.1:0-26121 GCA_026122155.1 Zymoseptoria crescenta
GGGAAGCGCATATAACTCGCTATAGGGACGATGCCGACGCGCCTTAGACACTTAATAGGTTGGATAGGTAGATACGTATTCTATTACTTCCTCGTCTATACCTAGCTAGAAGTACTTCCTCCTTAGAAGTGCTAATACCTTGGCTTTACCGAAGTGTCCTACTAGTACGTCGTCGTAATATATACGGATTACCTACTTCCTTAATGCAAGGTCGCTAGGTACCTAGAGTTTCATACCCTTATATAGTAGCCTATCGACTATTAAGAAGTCCGTATATAGTCCTTTTACGAGGTGCTTACTACATTCCTCGTTATACTTCTATAGTATACTAATTATTCCTTTTAGCATCTCGGATAGTAGTATATACGCCTACTTATCTAAAACTGCCGTACGTACTACCCTTATAGGTAACGTAGGTAGGACGCTTATTCTTAGGACGGCTACTTAGGGAATTAACTTCTACTACTCCTTATAGGTAATAACGATCCTCCTTATAAGGGGATCGCCTCTAGCTACTTTATCGGTCGCCTAGTACGCTAACTTGTTCTATAAAGTTGGGAGTAGTATACTTACCGCTTACTTCTCGGTTACGTAGTCCGGGCGCCTTAATAGCGTATCGGCTAGGTTAGTCTTCCCGGCTCGATACTTAATTATAAAATCGAAGGGCGCTAGAAAGATAGCCTATCGAGCGTATCTACTATTTAGCTATTTTACTAATATAAAGCCCTTTAAGTTAGCGTGGTCGACTAGTACCTAAATTGTATACGGTACGCCTTCGAGGTATAGACGCTACTACTTAAAGTACTCTACTACGGCTAGTAGCTCTTAGTTATATACCTTATAGTTGCACTTAGTAGGGATTATCTTTCTCGACTAAAAGGTAATAGGATACTACTACGAGTCGAACTCTTATAACATAATACCCGCTAGCGCGTAGCCTAAGGTGTCGGTTTCTAGCCTTAGCTTCCTTATAGGATTATAGTGCCTAAGTACTAGAGCCGAGGTAAAGGCGGACTTTAACTAGGCGAACGCCTACTCTTCGGCTACTCCCTAGTTAAGGTTCCTAGGCTTCTTACCCTTCTTTATCCCCTTTAACTAATCGGTAAAGGGCTTGACAATCTTAGAGTAGTACTTAATAAATCGCTGGTAGAAACTAGTAAATCTAAGGAACTACTAGATATCTACGTACGTCTTAAGGGTCGGCTACTCCGAGACTACGGTTACCCTACTAGGATCTATCTCGATCTCCTTAGGCGTAACTACGAACCTAAGGAAGTCTACCTTTTACTAGAACTAGAAGTACTTCTTAGGACTAGTAAAGAGAGCAAACTTCCGTTATTACTTAAGTACCTCTCTTATAGCTCGTATATACTCCTTACGTATCTTACTATAGATAAGGATATTATCTAAGTATACTATATAAATCTAATTAACTAACCCGCTTAGGGCGTAGTTAATATATCCCTAAAAAGTCGCTAGAGTATTAGTTAAGCTAAAAAGCATAACTAAGTACTCGAAGCAACTATAACGTATATAGAATACGGTCTTCTAGTAATCCTCTTACTTAATAGGAATGCAATAATACGCATCCTTTAAGTTAATAGTTATAAAATATATATACCCTTATAAGCGATCGAGGGTCTTACTAATTAATAGTAGTAGATACTAGTTTTTTAGTATAATTATATTTAGTCCTTAATAGTCTATATATAAGTAAACGGTACTATCCTTCTTAGGGATAAATAGGATAGGAGCACCTACCTCGCTAGTAGACTACTAGATTTACCTATACTTAAGAGCTTTCTAGATATACTCCTCGAGTAGCTTTAGCTCGGTCTAAGACTAATAGTATATCGCCTTAAAGGGGGGTTTCTTACCCTCTTTAAGGTCGATTATATACTCTATATCTATTAGTAGCCTACTTAGTACCTAACTAGAGCCTACGAATATATCTTTAAAATCTTTATACTCCTTAAGGAGTCCTTTAATAGTAATAGCTATACCTATAACTATCTCGACTTAGTAAATAGTTACTATATAGACCTTATTACTTCTTTTTAAGTTATCTATAAATTAAAATACTTCTAGTATATCTATACCCTACGACTCGGTTAAGTATAACTATTAGTTACGTACGCTATTTACTAGTATACTATTCTAGGCCCTCTATAGGTTACCGAGAATAAGGGCCTTATCTTCTATATTAATAGTATAGAAGATTACTTTAGAGGTACGGACTAATTACTTAGAGTCTACGAGCCTTAAGCGAATCTTATACGTACTATAATAATAGCTCTTAGTGCCTTTATTCCCCTAGTAAGTACCTATATATAGTAGCGTAGCGTTCTTAATATACTCTAAACTATACTTTAGTATAAAAGATTATAAGATAACATTTACGTCTATATAATTATCTAGGAGGAAATTAGCTATTACCTTACCTATAGGTAAGACGACCTTACCTTACTTATAAGACGTACGTTTCGAATCGACTAGAATCTTAAAGCCTAGTAGTAACCTTTTCCTAGGCCTCTTCCTTTTTTTACCTTCTTTATCTAGCTCTACTCTAGCTCCTTATCTACTTCTAGCTTATATATCTCTACCTTCTTATTTAGGTAGTATAGAGTAATATAGCCTTTCTTACTATAACTATAATGTTTAGCCTTAGCTATCTATTCCTAGTTATAATTATTACCTAGTAGTAGACCTACGTTATAGTTACTACTAGTCTACTAATTGCTCCGTAGGCTATAAGGTAGAGGTCTAGAGTTCTTTTAATTCTTCTTCTCGAAGTAGTTCTTTTTATCTAGCCTACTTAGTACTTAAGAGTTAGTAGTAGCTCTCTTACCGGCTAAAGCTCCTATACTTTTAGTTCGAGTAGTTAGGCTAACTAATTCCTACCTAGTAGTAGGGATAGTATAATACTTAATAATAGTATCTCGTAACGCTAGTAATAGCTTTATAAGTAGATAGCGGATCTTCTATACCTCTATATACTTACCTAGCTAATCTTCTAAAATAGGTAGCTTTATTACGAAGCTTAAGATAGTCTAGTTATCCGCTTAATAAGCCTTCTTATATTCTAAGGTAACGTCTAGTATATAGTTTACTAGATCTCTAACTACGTCCTATATAAATATATAGAAGTTATTAAAGGTTAAATAACGAATATCTACTATACTATAGTTCTAGTACTACTTCTCTTATAGGTCTCCTATAAGGTATATAACCCTATATAGGATCTTCTCCCTCTCTATTAAATATATATCTACTAAGAGCTTAGAAATAAGTTCGAGCTCGTAGAGGAACTATTAACTCTTAGTAATACTCTCTCCCTTAAAGTTTATTAGCTCTTTTAGTTTTAGATAGGAGGCTAGGCCCCTTATAGGTAGTACTCTAGTACTTAGTAGGCTAGACGTAGACTTAGGAGTCCTAATACTATCCTAACTAAGCTATCGATAATAATATTTAATAGAGTCTACTATAGTAATAGAGCTATTATCTCCTACTTCTAGAATACTTCCGTCTAGTAGTTCTATAGTGGCTATATAATATAACTCCTATACGTAGACGTAAGCGTTATATAAGTAAAGCGCTACTAAAAGCCTTACTACTTCCTAATCTAGCTTATTAATTTCTATCTCTATATTAGGAACCGATATAGTTAATTAATTAGATAGTACTACTAACTCTAGTTATTCGCTTATAGCTCGCTAGGAAGGAGTAGGTAGCTTACTAGTAGGTATCTTATCCGCTATTAGGTTCTATAGACTATAGGCTCTTAGAGAAGAATTAGAATTATAAGAAGTATAAAGATATTATAGTATATAGAATGCTAACTAGTAATCCTACTAGTAATAAAACTAATTCTTACTATTATTAAGAGGTATATACGTACCTCCTAATATATAACTATACGTTACGTAAGTAGTATTTACTACTATACTTAGCGTTATATTATCTAATAACCTTACCTAAGGTCTATTACTAGCCGTACCTTTATAACTAATTTCTATTAAGTAATAACATAGCGACTAGATAATAGCTAGATATTCTTTATCTATTATACGCTAGTTAATATAGAATAAGCTACTATTTAGCTACGAGATTTAGGTAAAACTAGATTTAGCTATAATATAAGTACTAGTTTTAAACAAGCTAGAGATTATTCGATAAAATATATTTAGTTATAAATTAGCGGCTAATTTATAATTAGTTATAATACTAAATATAGTAGATTTCCTATAGTTAAAACTAACCCTATATATTCGCTAAGGGGGCTAGCTTCGTCTCTTTCTATATACTTCTCTATTCTATAGTTAGAAGCCTCTCTATACTATCTATAGGGGCCTACGTAACCTCCCCACTATATGTAACTTACCTAAAACCACGACTCGCGCAACTTTTGGACATGTTGTTAGCGAGGTTCAGAGCACTTCACCAAATCTGTCGGACGGACTTCGGTAGTAAAAAGTCCCGCCTTCATTTTGGCATTGGGATGTTGATGGCCTCAGGCTTCGCAAGCTGGCGCACTTTGTGGGCGGACCGTGAGTGTAATGTAAATTCGATACCATCGTTAGTAAAACAATCCTGTCCTTCCTTACACATTCTTCTACTTCTCTACCGTGCGTACCATCAGCTATGGCCTCTCTACGGGACGTAGCTTCACATGCAGAGGCGGCTTCTCCCACACAAGGTACACCTTCTGCTCAACCCAGTCATCAGGGAAGCATTGTTCAATATCAAAATGCCAGATCAGCCGGGCGATGATCAGCTTCAGACCCATCATTGCTATATTACGACCGAGACCTAGACGAATCGAGGTCAGACAGTACCTTCTCGCGGAGTTGAGGATGACTTACAGTCTCGCGGCCCGATTGAGAATATCATTGCAGCGTCCTTGGAATCATTGGCAAATTCGGGCTCCGTGTCTGTCCACCGCTCAGGCGCGTAACGCTCTGGATCGTGGAAGTTCAAAGGACTCCTGCAGGCCGCATGGATCGGAACACCGACAGCCGCGTTGCCAGGTACAAAGTAACCGTCGATGTTGAGACCTTCGGGTGGAGTGTAGCGCGGATGAGTTGCGGGAGAGGGAGCCTGGATCCTTAAACTCTCGTCAAGGCAAGCAAGTAGATACTTGCATCTGTTAAGTCCGACAATGGTAATGTCTTCCGACGTCGCAAATGTGCCGCGAATCTCTTGCGTCGCCTTGAGCAAGGTATGCTTGTTGGTAAGCAGTCGGAAAATGGTATGAACGACGGACGTGACCAAGGTCTCTGTCCCTGCTGCCATAAGGAACACGGCGTTGGAGTTCAGCTGGAACGCCGTCATCTTCTTTTCGTTGTAGGTCTGGATCAAAGTGCCCATGAAGTCCGGAATGGGCGACTCCTTGTGGATACGAGCTTTCACTTTCGCCTTTTGTGGAGTCAGTATGCTGTTCATGCGCCCCATTCGTCATGTCACGTATCGCGATATACCTCACTGGTCTCGTAAAGGAACTTGCGATCTGACAGCAAGCTACGATCAATCGTCAAAGCCATGAATGGAAGTCGCAGGAATCTCGGCAGCCGCTCTGCAGCTTGACTGGACGGTGTTAGCATGATCGCCTAGCCTTCCGGATAGCTTGGGCAACGTACGCGTAGGCCATTGGTCTACCCAGTCTTGTGAACTTGGTGACCCAGGGATGCAAGGCCGGTGAGGTGAGGCATTCAAATGAGTCTCCATATGCTGTGAAGAGCTGTCAGTCGATACTCTGTACCGAAGCGCATCATGTGACATACTCAGATGCCCGACTATGTCGAACACAAAAAACTAGCACCAAGCATTAGTAGGAGATTGTGCAGTGGGAGCCTTTGCAAAAGATCAGACACTCACATTGACCCACTTCAGCAGATCGATCGAGGTATGCCCATTCTGGCCTGCTTCGCAGAGCTTGCTGATCAACAGCGCAAGGCGTCTTTGAACGACGGCTTCCTGCTTCCGAAGCGCACTTTCGGAGAAACCAGGCGCCATCAATTTGCGCAGGTAAGAGTGATAAGTGTCGTCGCTGAAGAGCAGCGTCGGTTCACCCATGCCGCTCACATATTTTTGATCCTTCCTGAGCTCTTTGTGTCCAGCCTTGCGACCGTAAATATCTCTGAAAGCTTGAGGGCGATTGAATATCAGTTCGTTGGGCGCTACTCGGACTACTGGACCGTAGCGGTGGTGGAGCTCGAGCATGTACTGCGGCGAGCAGCCGCGAACGAGGGACCAGAAATACGGCCATTCGCACATCGCCATCAACTTCGGCCCAGGATACTTCGCAAGAGGATGTAAGTATAGATTGTACAAGGCGGTCGCTGCTATATATATTGTCGCCTGGCAATTATCAGTCGGTGTCATGAGATTGGCTGTTGGAGCGCACAACGCCATACGCACAAGAAGCACGATTCCGGCGATCGCGTCCGATGCGCTCGGCGCGACCGAGGTCCAAGTCGAGGTCGACATCTCTTGGGTTGTAGGTTAGGCCTGCGTAGACGTGGTGTGTCCTCTAGACGAAGAAGTTATTATTATAGGAGGAAGAATAGCTTGGGCTTCTTCGAGCTCCTGTCAGTTTATTATTACCAGTTATCACAGCATTTCTGGACTTCCGGACGAGCTTGCATGACCCTTGCAAGTTCGATGTTAAGAATAGATCGTTGTATGAGAACAAAGCTGTGGACAGCGGTCCTCCTTGAATTCCGGTCTCTATACTGGGATGCCATGCCCATGACTCTTCATTTCCCGGGGCTGCTCCCTACAAACCTTCTGCCAGCATTGAAACCCCAGTTGTTATTCATAGCCTGACTCTTTTTTATTCATAGCCTCAGCTAGTCACGTGCTCGGGACTCGTATCCACGCGTGTCGCGTTCCTCACCTGTTTTCGTAGTAATATTAGGCCCCGTTTACTTAGGTAAGAATCCGACGGATTCTTGTCGAGAATCTACGATACTCGTTTGGATTCTATACGTTTAGTTGGCGATTCTTAGATACTCGGCGTCGACTCTCTAGTATCTGGAATCTTTCGGGAATTGCTATAAAATTACTCGATCGAGTAGGTCTATACGAGGATTCTTAAGAATCCGGCGGAGTACCTATCGTAGGTGCTCTTACTAACTATCCGTGCTTTTTAGGATTCTATATAGAATCCTTAGATACTAGATACTTATAGGGATACTAGATTCTTACCTAAGTAAATAGAGCCTTAGATGTGTTTTAACCGCTACCTCCTATTATCTCCGCTATATCTAGCTCTATCGTCGGCTCTACTACTATAGCTACTACTATACCGCCGTCTATAAGTAAGAGATCTATACTAGCGTTCTAAGGACTTTTTAGCCTTACTTTTACTTCTACTACTACTACTACCTATACTATACTATATATAGATATATAAATTATACGAGCTTACTCGTATAACATAATACTACATTCTATATACTATTTAATTACTCTTACCCTATACGGTTATATTAGTATTATAATAGAGGGTAAAGTAAGGATCTTCGCGAAATCTAGGGTCTATCTACGTAACTAGCTAAGGCTATAAGTAATAGATGTCGACCGTACGGTATCTAAGTCTATACCCCGGTAGATTGCTCCTTTACTACACTTTAGCGCGCCTATTAAGCACGTTACTACGTATATAATATACTCTATACTACCGTATTAAGAACTAGTAGAGCTTTACTCCGGAGTCCGAGCTAATTAGAAAAGGTTTAGGGAATCTGGCTAATTAGAGGCGGTTCCTGAAAGCTATTTGGCTCCCCAGCTGCTTATGTAAGGCAAATTCCGACAGCAAAAAGCACCCAAGGGTGCAATGAATAAAAAAGAGTTAGGCTATGAATAACACCTGGGTATTGAAACACTGAATAGAACAAGTTTCGTTATATCGAACAAGGTCATTCTGTACTTGTATCGATCGAAAACAGTAAAAGGAAGAGACTCTCCGGACGTCCGCTCAGAAGTGTCCGGTAGTGCCAGTCATAGTCACTATGTCACAAGCAATCCTACTCGCCGAATGTCGCCCGATCCAAGTTCCATCCAAAGCGCCCACCGCTACGTGCAAGAAATTTGACCAGAGCAAGAGTGCTATGGAATCGCTCGATGCTACGAGGCAAAGGATCGCAGACGAGGAAGCTCTGATGGGTCCTTATAACTATCTGGATGCGCGGCCGGGGAAGGACATTCGGTCTCACCTCATCGATGCGTTCAACGCCTGGCTACAAGTACCCGCACCTGCACTCGCTGTTATCAAACATGCGACCCGGATGTTGCACAACGCTTCCCTCCTGGTCGACGACATTCAAGACAACAGCGAACATCGGCGAGGAGCGCCGGCAGCACATCATGTCTTTGGGGTAGCTCAGACAATCAACTCGGCAAACTATGTGTACTTCCGCGCTTTGCGCGAGCTATCAACGCTCCACAGCCCAGCGGTCGTCCACATCTTCACAGCGGAACTGCTCAATCTCCACCACGGACAAGGCATGGACCTCCTCTGGCGCGATACTGCTACATGTCCAACAGAATCCCGATACCTGGAGATGATTGGCAACAAAACCGGAGGTCTCTTTCGATTGGCCGTCAGATGCATGTGTGTCGAAGGAGTACCAAAGCAGGGCAGTGCAGACTACATACGGCTGGCTACTATGATCGGTCTTCTCTTCCAGATCCTCGATGACTATCGCAACCTTACCGACGGACTTTACACCAAGCAAAAAGGGCTCTGTGAAGATCTCACCGAGGGCAAATTCAGTTTCCCGATCATCCATGCCATTCAATCGGAGCCCGACAGCTCGTTCCTCCTTGACATCTTGAGACAGCACACGAACGACAAGAACGTCAAGATGGACGCTGTATCGTACATGCAGCAACGTGGAAGCTTGGCGTACACGAAGGAAGTGATCCACCGACTTGCGGAAGAGGCGCTTGATCTGATTGATGGGGTGGATGCGGGACAGGGACAGGCACAGGTTTTGAAGGCAATCATTCACAGGCTGGTAGTCGATGTTTAGTGAGCAGACGATGCGATTGTATATGAATGGCATATTTACGGGACCTCATATATACTGTCAGACGGCTCGCATCGGGTCATCCCGTCAAAGGATGGTGAACTCCTCTGCCAGACCGCGACGTCAAGCGTAATTACATGAATCTTTCCATGTATGGTCGACCGGAGCAGGGGTCGTTGTCGTTCCCCTCCAGTGACGCAGCCCCACACCTACTTATGTTGACCTCATTATTAGTACTCCGTACCTTCGTTCCCCCGCTTAAAGTGTTTATCGCGTCGCATTGCACCGGACAAACGGGAAATAATAAAGGTAGGGAACCGGATAGCTAAATACCGATCCCTACTAAGACTAGAGGTATGTCTATATTAGCCTTTATATAGGTTAAAAGGGCCGTACGCACATCGTTCGCGTCTATCTCGTGTTACTAGCGGTACTAGCGGTTTTTTATGTTTACTATACGCTAGATTAAAAGGTGTTGTTAATACGCTAGTAAGCTAGCTAGCTAGTAAGTCGTTTGTCGTCTATATAGCTTAATATTGCCTCCCTTGCCCTACCCTTATATAGGCTCTCGCATTAAGTTATAGTAATTCGAATAGTATATAGTATAGTAGTTAAGTAGCTAGAGGCGTTAGTATATAGATATATTATTAAGCCGGTACGGTAGAAGGTAGAGGTATCTAACTATTATATTAGTATTATTGTTACTACTACTATTACTATGCCCTTATATAGAGCTCGTTACGAGAAGGGGCTTATATAAGTTTACGTAGTCTAACTATATATCGAATAGTAGTAGCGTTTAGCTATATACTATAGCTAATACTATTATAAGAGCCGTAAGGCATATAAACGAGTAGTTAGCGTTATTAAGGCTAGCTCTACGAAGGAGTTACTAGTCTACCCCTTCTACGCGCTCTACCCCCTCTCGTATGCCCTTATCTACTACCCCTTATTACTACTAGTATAGTAGAAGCTAGATAATTAGCGTTAGTAAACTCGAATACTAATAGCTCTCGTATATTCGTACGTCTACGGCCTCTACTAGTACTACGTAGTCGTGTATTAGAGGGTCTATTATTTAGTATTATAGCTAGCTCGTAGATAGTTTAGTCGATAGTAATAATACGAGCTAGTAGAGCTATACCCTTCTCGATATAGTAGTAACGGTCGAATTACTTAAGGAAGAACTCTATACGGTTACTATTTATTATTATTTCGTTAATCTTATACTAGTATAGCATGCCCTCGGACGTAGTAAAGTAGCTAGTATAGACTATTAGCGTAGTAATCTTCCCCTCTATAATCGTACGCCGCTCGTCTACTATATTAGCTATCTACTTAGCTACCTTATAGAGCGCTTAGTAGTAGATTACCTTAATAATATAGCGATAGTAAGGATGCTTAAGATTGCGTAGCACGTAGACCTTCTTACGAGTATACAAGTGTCGAATAGCTACGAGCCGAAGGGCCTACTATAGCTAGAGTTTAAGAAACAGCGTAAGGACGTTATATCGTCGACTAGCTAGCTACTTCTTTATAGCCGAGTAAGCTCCTTCTACCCTTAAGCTCGCTCTCTAACCGTAGTATAGGTATTTAGATATCTAGTAATATACTAGCTTCTCCTTATAAGGCTAGTATTCGCGGTTAATATAGTTATAGAGCTAGCTAACCTCCGGGGATTAATCTTAGCTCTATAAGGCAGTATTGTTATCGTTAAACTTAGCTAGAGTCTTACTATTAATCGTCCTTCTAAAAAGCTTTATAAACGCGACAGTTTGTAGTAAGTCCTTAAAGTAAGTCTACTTACTAGTTTCCTTATTAATTACTAGTACCTATAGCTACTTCTTCCTTACCTATACTTAAACGTTCTTAAATATATACTAGTAGTAGATAAGGGCTAGTATTGTTAGAAACACCGCATCTAATGCCCTTATTAAGCCCCTATCTTAGTTAGTAACGAAAACACCTAGTAATAGCAAAGGGTCGGCAATAGTAGGAGTAGTAGTACTGCTTAGCTTATAATAATTAAGAAGGAGCTTCTTAAACTCCGTAAGGAGCTATATAAAGGATTGCTCGTCCTTCTTGTCTATTAAATAATAGCTAATTAGTATAGTCTTACCGGCTCTAGTTATATAGATAATGTTTATTAATAGCTAGTTATAGCGGTTAGTTTTATACGTGTTGTCTAGTATAATAGTCTCTAGATATTGCCCGTAGAGCTTAATTATCTAAGGATTAAGAACGAGCAGTCTATCTAGCTATCGAGTAGCTCGATTAACCTCCGGTTTAAAGGGATATCCTTAATCCTTTAGTAGTCGAATTACTACTTCTACTAGTATAAAATCCCCTTATATAGTTTAACGAGCGAGCTAGCGTACGTTATAGATATCTCTAACCGTCTAAATGTACTCCTTAATACTAGCTCGATTACGAAGGCGTATAAGACTCGTAGCAACTATTACGTTAGTATAAAGATCCTTAATAATAGACTTCTTAATAGCCTTAGTTCGTTATCTACGCTAGTAGACTAGTAACGTAGAAGTATACTCGGTAGGGTAGTTATTATATATTATAATACTACTATAGCGTATCTCCTAGCGGCTCTTAGGATTACTAGCATCTACTAGTCTAATAGTAAGGCTATATTAATAGCTAACCTTACTAGTAGAAGCGCCTAGACGAGAGCTAGTTATTACCCTATCGCGAGCCCTTCTACTATATATATACGTAAGAGTCTTACTAATTATATAGCGACTATCCTTACTTCTACTTTTCTTCGATCCTAAGATACTAAAGCTATATCTATAGCGTTTAGCCTAGTCCTAGTAGTACTTAATAGCCTAATTATAGCCTCGAAACGTATAGTCGTTAGGTAGTAGCGCTAGATCCATTA
This sequence comes from Zymoseptoria crescenta, assembly GCA_026122155.1. NCBI lineage: Eukaryota > Fungi > Ascomycota > Dothideomycetes > Mycosphaerellales > Mycosphaerellaceae > Zymoseptoria > Zymoseptoria crescenta. Next base: position 11,926 of record JALRMM010000462.1, read on the forward strand.
CCTCCTTATCCGAGTTATTATTACTACTACTACTACCCCCCTAAGTAGTAACAACTTCCTCTATAATAGCGCTAGTAGCGGACGATATAAGGTCCAAAATCGATAACTTAGTAGTAGTAGTAGTAGCGGTAACGTTGTTACTTCTACTACCCTCTAAATCCTTTAATCCCTTAACATTATTACTACTATCCTTAAAACCGTCCTTAAAACCGTCCGTTTTATTAGCTAACTCTTCCTTCTTATTAGATTTATTACTACCGAACGATTTTATATCCTCTATATCCTTATCGTCCTTACTACCGTTATCGAATTCACGCTCCTTCTACTAATATAACTATATCGGCTACTCTACTAAGCTCGAATCGACTACTCTACTACTAACCTTACCGCTCTATAACTATTATAGGAACAACTCCTTCTACTACTCCTATAGCAGCGATAATAACCTTCGAAGGGTTAAATGCACTAGAGCTATTAGCTACTAAATAAGAGCTAAAAGCATTATAACATACGAAATAAGAGTAATAAGGGCAAAAGTAGTAAATACTATAAACATAAAAGGTAGACAATTAGTAGAGGGTAACGCGATACGCGTTTAGTCCCGCGTACGGCCGCTTTTAGTATGCGAAAAGCGACTAATCGCGGGAAGGACGCTATCGATAGCTACCGAGCATTAAGGGGGGTGGGGATCGGTATTTAGCCATCCGGTTCCCTGCCTTTATCATTTCCCCGGACAAACTTGCTTCCGGAACTCGTATTGCATGCTTGCATGGGATGGAGCTCGTGATCAAGTGCCGGGGCTGTGACTTTGCAGCGATTGCGGCAACGACCTTGGCGTGCGATGGACACAGTCCCGTTCCCAACGCGCTAGGGTGTGACCTGGGATAAACCCAGCGTGGTGCGGTCCGAGATGGACCGTGTTTCGGCATGATGCGACCGTTGACTGTAGCAGCAGCCGGCTGTCTCGCAGTTCCCAACTTGCTACAGACTTGAAAGCTCATGAGTACCCTTTGATCTCAGTACAGACTCCAACCATCGCCATCGCATCAGCTACAACATGTCTCAGCCGCTACCACCACGATTCGATCTCTCTCGCTATACAATCCCGAACAAACTCTATATTGATGGCGACTGGGTGGGCAGCAGCGAGAAGCAGACACGGAGCCTCACTTCGGCCGTTACTGATCAAGTAATCTGCGATGGTGTGTATCTCACCCATGCAATCATCACCTCGAGTATCCGATTGACACAGTACAGATTTACACTGGGCCAATGTTGAAGATGTGGGTCGGGCTGTTGACAGTGCTGATCGAGGCCTCAAGGCCTGGCAAGCACTGAGCAAGGTCGGTACACGAGCTCGCTATCGATTGAGTCTACTGCAAGCATGTATGCTGATGGCTTCAGCGTCAACGACGTGAGGCCCTAGTGAGCTACGGCAAAATCCTCAGGGAGCATGCAGAAGAGATCTTCTGGTTGGAAGCCATACTCACGGGAAAGGCACGTTCATTCAGCGCCTACGAAGTCGATGCTGCGGCTGAGACCTTCAACTGTAAGTGTCTCAAACATTACTGGAATGAGTACCTGACCCGGACAAAGACTACGCAAATTCGATCGACACCTTCCACGGACAGGTGATCAGCCAAGAAGACGAGTGCCTCAAGTACACACTTCATCAGCCTTTCGGAGTCTGTGCCGCTATACTTCCCTTCAACGGGCCTCTCGTATGCTTTGCTATGAAGGTCGCGCCGGCTCTCGCAGCAGGTAATTCCCTGATTGTCAAAGCCAGCGAGCTCAACCCCTTCTCTACCCTGCTCGCCATTTCACTATCTGCCCGAGCGGGTATCCCTCCAGGCACAGTCAACGGCTTCACGGGAGACGGGGAAGCTGGGAATGCCCTCGCGAGCCACATGCAAATCCGCAAACTCAGTTTTACAGGCAGCCTGCCGACCGCGCGCCTCATACAAACCGCCGCAGCTCAGTCGAACCTGAAGAGCGTCACCCTTGAGCTCGGCGGCAAATCGCCCGTCATCGTCTTCCAGGATGCAGACCTCGACAAAGCTGCGGAGAATTGCTGTCAATTTTTGATGTTGAACGGTCAGGGATGCATGTTGGGTACACGAGTGTACCTTCACAAGACCATAGCGGAACAAGCGATGGCGAGGATTCAAGCGATGGTGCAGATGTACGAGGCGAATCTGCGATCAGACCCGCTGCATCACGACACCTGGAGTTCCCCATTGTTCAATGCCCGCCAGAGGGAGATTGTCCTACAGTACATTGAAGATGGCAAGCGCGAGGCCACGCTACTTCCGGGTGGCGGTGAGATCCTCGGAGGCAGTGGATGTTATATGCGCCCTGCTATCTTCACGGATCCAGTGCCTACGGCCAGCATCTTGAAAGGTGAGATCTTTGGCCCCGTCGTTGTCATTTCTACCTTCGAGGATGAAAACGCGGTCATCAAAGCAGCGAACGACTCTGAATTCGGGCTTGGGGCCTACGTTTGGACTCGCGATATTGGACGAGCACTGCGAGTTAGCAGTCAAATCGAAGCAGGCTGCGTGGGGGTCAACGGCACGCCACACGTACCATGGGTGGCGAATACGACCACAGGGGGCTGGAAACGTAAGTACCATCCCCTACACTGTTGCAGTCTGTACCGTCTGATCTGACCAGCAACCAGAAAGTGGGCAGGGAGTGGAGAATGGGGTCGCAGCGTTGTTGGACTGGACACAGACAAAGTGTGTGAAGATATCGGCCTGAATCACAAAGATGGCGTGGCATCTTATGCACAGATGAGAACTTGCCACGCTTTGTGGGCTATCCAGTAAGCAGATGTACCATTGTCCATGCAAGCCACATGCCGCCAACATTACTTCACTCGTCCAAATGCGTTCACATTGAGGAAAAGACTAGGGTACACAAGTATCAGATGCCGGTGGGCTACTTTACAGCCTCCCCAATTTCGAGTCGGACCAGAGTCGCCGAATCCTCTGTCCATGGCAGGTTTGGAGATCAGGTCGATGAGCTGGACCTCTCGTACTCCTGCGCTTCCACCTCCTCGTGCCATTCGCAGCCTGTGTAAGCGTCAACCGTGTTCGTCACAAGACACTTCGGACCTAAACTTACCTCCCAAGGCTACGGCCATATGGGTCATGATCGAGGTCGCGGTAGCTCCATGCCAGTGCTTCTCGCCTCCCGGAATGTAGACCACGTCTCCGACGCGGAGGGCTCGAGGGGCCTCTCCTGCAGTGCAAATAAGGCCTTCGCCACTGGTGACTGAGAGAATCTGTCCCTTCTCATGAGTGTGCCAGAAGGTTCTCGCACCAGGCAAGAAGGTCACATTTGCGCAGAAACAACCGCCGTTGTCGGCCGACGCAAAGACTGGGTCGATGTAGGCCGTTCCGGTAAAGGTCTTGCTGCCTTGAAATGACGAGGCTCCTTGTTGATGAGCGGATCGAACGAGCTGCATGTTGTCGTCAAATGTATTGAGCCTTCCGGGTATTTCAAGTCCTCCAGGTTTTCTGACTTGACGATGAGCGTGGATGATTCGTAGACAAAGAGAAGAGGCGCTCTGTTGTGGTTGAAGTCGAGTGATCACGATCTTTACAACATCTCGTGACCAAGCGAGAACGATGGGATCGCTGACAGCATGAGGCAATCTCCCTGAGTAATGTACCTGGACAATGATTTCTGGCCAGGGGGCTCGTTTGAGAAATGAGAATGCTGACGGCAAGCCTTGCTAGTCCTCACACCCCGTCTCCGAGAGCAAGATCCATGGAACGCTTACATTATTGCAGCCTCGGACTGTTTCCGCCGATCTTCATAAGTCAAGACCACGAAACCGGGGGTTGCCATCGACAAGGGGACGCAGGAGATTGCGAGGTTTTGTTTGTTTGTTTGTTCCATTTACGTCCTTTCGGAGTCCAAGACTATGTAGGACGGCCTTGCAAGCAAGGCAGTAGATCTATTTACAATCAAATTCTATCGGTATTCTTCGACCTTAGGGGAAACCCCGTGCCTAAGGCAATGCTAAAGGACTTTAAACAAATGCAAGACAAAGGAAATCAAACGAGTGTTGCTGAATTTTCGCGCCAAGCTTTTTGCAGAATTTTCAGCGGATCCTTCCGCTTCGCACATACGCTGCAAATTCGAAAAGTAGAGTAGAGTGCCGTATAAAATGCCGGCAAAGCAAAGTAGCTATCTAACTCGCTATCTTCTCTTATCCTTAATATACCTTTATGGAATCGTATGCCGCCTTCTAGCGCATATAACTACGTAGGTTAATCGTAGAGTTATAGGTTCCACCGAGTCCTATCTCTTTAAAGTATACTTATCCGTAGAGGACCCGAATCTCTAGAGGGAAAGAGGTACGGTTCGGTTCGGATTTCGAGGAGGTGCGCGTATAGGGTAGAGTGGACTACTTCTTCTTCTTCTTCTCGTTCGTAGTATAGAGGGCTATTCGTTCGAATCGTACTGTTGTTCTATTATAGCTTATATTTCGAGGCGGATTTCGAGAAGGATTTCGGCGGATTCGAGAGGTTTTCGAGGAGGTTTTCGAGAGGTTTCTTCTAGACTATCTTAGTTTCCCATCCGAAGAAGGTACTTACGACGGCTACCGCGTAAAGGTGCAGTCTATTCGGCCGTCGAGATTGCGAGGTGTTTAGCTAAGGTAGTCGTAATAAAGGATTACTAGGCTCCTCGTTACGGCGGTTAAGTATTAATATTACTTCTTAGTCTACTTATTAAGTAAGTCCTTTAAGGCCTATTAGCTTACGTTTATTACTACTAATAGCGTGTTATAACTACGCCGCCTTCCGCTTATTAGTACGTATAATAGGGTCGTAAAGGACTACCTACTCTAGTAGTAGCTAACCGTTCGGCGTAAGCTAGATAGTGTTAAATTTAATGTACGTTAGCTTAACTACCGCGCTAAAGGGGCTACTATTAATAAAAGGTACTAGGTCGTAAGAGTATAGCGTGCTATGTTGTTGCTACTATTTACTAGTATATAGTAGTACGTCCTTAGGCTTTATCTTACGTTACTACTTATAGAGCTATATCTACTAAACGACTAATTTAAGGGCGTCCTTATATATAACCTTCCGTACCCTCTACTAGAAGGGATTCGTTCTAAAGGTATTACATAACGACTACTAAACTATAGCAAGTAAGTGCTTATATTAATCTAGTTAATGCTCGTAAAAGGGCTCTATAGTATTAAAGAAGCTAAACAGATCCTTACGAGTAGAGCGGAGCTACGCCTTTAAATACCCGTATACGCTCTTATATAGTAAGGTTATTATAATGCTATATAAGTAGTATACCTTCGTCTACGCCCTTACGCAATGCTTCTTATATAGCTACTACTGCTCTACGAGATATACGTAGCAAAGGTAGAGCTATACTATCTTCTCGGTTTAAGTAAGCGGCGTGCGTTTATTAGTAAAGGGGTTAATAATATCCTTCTCGGCTCTAGCGATATGTTTAGTACACGCCTCTTCGAACGCCTTAGGGGTATTAGCTCGAATATACGCTCTATAGCTATTTAGCTACTTCTTAGTTACCTTCTTACGTATAGTTGTCGCCTTATCGTTGCTCCTAGGGGCTAGTAGTATAGCAACTTTACCGAACTTAGTATCCGCGTAGCTCTATATAGCGGCGTTTATATACTATATATATAGGTAGTATAGCACGCGAGGAAACACCGTATCGAAAGCCCTTATTAGAGCCCTATCGCGGTTATAAACGACTATTAATAGCTCGTTAATGCCGTTCTTATCTATATAACGCTTAATCTGTTAAAAGGCCTATATATAGCCCTTCTTAGTCTCGTCCGGCATAAATACGTAGAGTACTAGAAGGTAGATACTAGTGCGAGTACGGACAACAATAGCGAGCAATAGTATGCCGTATTTAATAACCTTGTAGGTATAGTTAATTATCCAGATATCGTTGTTCTTCTTCTATATAGCTAGTAGCTCCGGATAAACGAATACTAGTGTATCGAGTAACTTCGTAGCATTATTTACAAGTAGTTTATGCTAGAATCCTTTATCCTTTAGAGTCTATATTACTCTCTAAGCCGTATTTATAGTTATAAGCTTCTTACTACGCACCTTCCACTATACGTTATATATGTCGGTAAGGATAATATTGTTGTGTTAGTCGCCTTCTAGAAGAAACCTCCGCTTATACTAATACCGCACTTCCTTAGCCGATAGTCTAGCCTTCCGTAAGTTAGTAAGGAACTCGACAAGCTCCTTCGAACGAGTACGCCGGCGGTGTTAAGGAAGTCTAATAGCATTAGTAGTAGGGAAATTATAGTATAGCTTCCTTCTAAGACTAAACTTCTACCTCGAAGTAGACGGTAAGTCCTTGTCTAGTGCGGATAGTAACAACGCGAAGGGGTAGTCTATCTTCTTCGACTTCTTCGTACGGATAACACTAACGCCGGCGTCTTGCTACTTCTACCTCCTTTATACTATATACCGGTTACTAGCGCCCTTTAAGTATATCTAGCGCTAAGTAATAGCGGCACTATTATACTTAGTCGGTCCTTATAGTTTTAAGACCTTGTAGCCGTACTCCTTAGTATAATTAATAAGGTAGTTACTGCCCTTATCCTCTATAGCGAAGAGTCTACTAATATCCGGTGTAGGTATAGCATTAAAATGCTCTATATTAGGCTGGTTTTGCCCTTCCGAAACCCTCGTTACTATATTAACTTCTCGTCTACCGGCAGCGTAATCTATTACTACGATATTAACTTCTTATCTACCGGTAGTATAATCTATTACCGCGACATTATCGACCGCTCTACCGCTATTGCCTCTATTATTAGCCGCTTTATTGCTATTACTTCTACTATCGTTTTTACGCTAACTAAGACCTTTATAGATACCGGCTATACGCGTATGCTCCTTATGCTCCTTTAAATCCTCCTCTTTCTCCTACGGCTCTAGTATATCGAACTCCTCCTACGGCATATTACTATTATCCTTATTATCCTTATTAAGAAGAGCCTACTTATAGGTAGACGGCGGTACGATAGTAGTAGTAGCGGTGCTAGTAAGAGCGGATAGGGCGGTAATAATAGAAGGCATTAAGGATAGTAGTAATAGTAATAACGACGGTAGTAGACGACGGATATAATAGACGGATACAATAGACGGATACAACATCAACAACACTATTAAATAGACACTAGACACAATATAGCTAGATACTATACCCTTAGTACGTAACTCGAAAAACGTTAAATACGAAAAATAAAAGCGTTAAATATTACTAGGGTAATAATAGTTAGTTATAGTTACCTTACTAGTGCGATAGTTAGCGCATTAAACTATGTTACGTATAAGAGGTCCTTAAATACAGCGGGTAGGCATATTAGAGTAGCTACCTTACCTTGGATTTCTAGGGTACTCCTAAGGATAAGTATATCGGCTTCTTCGGTGCTAAGCTAGGGTCGAGCTAATAGGTGCTACGCCTTAGTTTACGGACGTCTAGGGGCCCCTTGGAGTTATACCTATAAGGAGTTAACTATTAGTGCGATTCGCACCTATAAACTTAGTAAGTAAGTAGTACGAGTAAGGTACGGTAGCTACTCCGATGTGCCTACCTACTATAGAGCCTAATAACAGCCTATTAGAAGGTGGATTAGCTAATCCTTAGTAACCGATATTAGTACCTATATAGATATAAGTTATAGAGAGGTAGATAGATCCTTTCTTTAATCTAAAAGCTTATAATTTTTAATAGGTTATAAGCCCGGATAGTACTTCTACGGCTTTAATAGCTAAATAACTACTTATATTTAACGATTATAAGCCTAACGATATAAACGATATCAAGTCCCAAGTCTTCGAGCTCTATAGTCTCTATCCTATGTCCTATAAAAGTTAGTTAGTTATAGTGTTTAATAGTATAACGCTACCTTCTTGAATTTCCTTATACTTAATTAATAGACTCCTTAGTCCGTATTTTAAGATAGGCCGAACTACTTTTAACGCGTATATACTAAGTATAAGGTACTATAAACACTCTTTAAGACTAGTTTCTTAGTAGTAATACATTATATTTACTAAAACCCTAACGACTTCTAACAATTAATTAAATGTTAATTAATATTAATAGTTCTATAATCTTAGCGAGAAAACTCTTCTTATATATAGCTTTATAACTACTTCTTCTATATACTACGATACTTGTTTTCTTAAAAACGATAGTAAAAGTACTAGTTAATAAAACACCTAAAGTACGCGCTATTCGACTATAATCTTAAAGATACTCTAGTTAGAAATACTATAATAAAAAAGTAAGAGGAAAAACTTCGTACTAAAGCTACTAAACGACGAGTAAAAGAAACTACGAAGTTAATTACTAAACAACAAAGGACTATACTAGTTAATAAGTAATAAAAGACGTTCTTATTACTTAAAAACGGCGGTAAAACTATCCTAAGACGTACGTTCAACGATATTAATATAGATAGTAATACGATACTAGTCTCGACTAAAGGGGTATAAGGCGATAAGAATTCTATATACCTACTAAAAAATCTGAAATCTAAGTGCTATACTAAGGCTATAACTACTTTAACTACCGATTTACTATAACCTTCGACCTTGGAGTTAGTATAGAAGAAAGTAAAGAAAGCGCGACGAGCCGTAGTATAAGCTAAAGAAGAAGTAGAAGAAGAGATACCTTAGACTAAGGTAAACTCGGTCCTAGAGATAACTAGTAAAAACAACAATAACGACGACCTCTACGGAGTTAACGACGACGAATTACTTACTATTCCACTAGTTTAAGGGAGCCTTTACCTATTCGAGACAAGACGACTCGCCGTTTTATGTCTACTTCTATTAGTGGAATTATATATATAATAAATATACCTCTAAGACGAGCTACGCGCGTAGTACCTATAGTACCCGTACTACTACCTCTACCTCTACTAGTACGTCGACTTACCCTCTTAATAACCGGTTCCCTACTCTACTAATAAACGAAGAAAAAGGCTATAATCGATACGAAGAACTTTAGTAAAGTGAAAAAGTTAGACGGCTTAGGGAACTATAATAATTAGTACGATTCTATTAGAATTGCCTACTAATAGGTAGGTATTATCGACTTCTTTCTAGGCATTAAACTAGAGCTACTAGCTCTTATAGAGGAAGAGTATAAGAAGTTAGACCTAGAGGAAGTTAAGGCCTATATACTTTTAATAGTAGATTAGTAAGGAAAAAATAAGTCGCTATTAGGATTTGTTTAATCCTTATATATATAGCATATATAAGACGAAGTCGTTAACTATACGATAGTATAAGAAGTATTAAAGATTCTTAATATTAAAAGCATATCTACTAGTATCGAAATAGCGCTTATTAAATACGACTAGATAACGAGCTATTAATTTAATATAGTAAAAGACTTCCTGTCGTTCCTCCGAGAATTTAATAAACGATTTAGTAACTAGACTCGATTACGAGGATTACTTCTATAGTCCGAGGAAGATCGTAGGTCTTCTACTTTATTAAGGCCCTTAGGCCTTAATTCGCTAAATTCAAAAGGAATTTAAGTACTTCCTTCGAAATTAGACGTTTTATAACCTATAGAGCGCTTATTAAGCTAACGTTTGATAAGTTAACCTTATAAGCCGAGAATTACTAGAATAGTATACGCGGAAACGAGACTTTAGGTAGCCTAGAGGATATATATATATACGCTATATAGAAAGCGAACAAGACTTATAAGAGAAAGCGGCCGTACGGCTAGGCTTTTAGTTAACGGCCTACGGGCCCTAACTAATAGGTCCTTAGTTAATTAATAGGTCCTACTAATACTCCGTATTAATAGAAGGTTAATAGCGTTTAGTATAGTAGTTATACTAATAGTACTTACTTTAAGCAAAACGATAGCCTATACTAAGAGATAAAAAAACGGAAGATTAAAAATAGAACTTAGAAGGAAAGTCTTATACCTAGAAGAACGCCTATATCCGGATTGAATTCAATATTAATGCATCCTCGACGTTAGTAGTTCCTAACAACGACTAAGGGTAATGTTAGACCGGAGCCTAAAATACTAACTAGTCTAACTATTAGTCGTTACGTATACTTTACTAGTAGCGTAGTTAGTAACTTCAAGTAGTAAGTTCTTAAAGGGACTCTATAAGATTAAACACGAAGAGTCTTAACGTATAATCGTAATAGGCACTTAAATCGGAAACCTCTAGATATTAGATATATTAGTAGTAAGTTCCTTCCTCTCTACCTAGGGTAAGAGATATATAGATAGGCCGGACTTCTTCTTCTTAGTAGCGGATTTTAATACGAGGACATTAAATATTCTACTTGTTTATATATAGCATTAACGACTAGGGTATATTAACGTTACTTAACTACGCAATTACCTAAAGAGGCTAGGCATTAACTTTATTAATAGCGACTTTATCTATAAATCTTACTAGTATATAAAGGCAAAATAGCGTTTTACTTTTCCTACGTTAGAGCTAATACGTACTAATTCAAAGTACGGTAAAATATATATAGATTTGGGAGGACTATTACTACTATTAAATATAGGTAAAAGGTACTACCTATTGCTCGTTAACGACCTTACGTAGTATTTATAGATATATACGCTAAAGATAAAGGAGGCCGATAAAGTTGTACGAGTATATTACGACTTTAAACTACAAAGACTATAAGAGTACGATATAATCGTTCGTTATATTAGAATAGATAGTAGCTCGGAATTTACCTAGATCGCTACTAACCTCGTACGTTAAGTAGGAGTGGAGTTCTCTATCTTAGTACCGTACGAACCTATATAGAATAGTATTGTCGAAAAGAAGCATTAAACCCTTTAGAATATTATTTAGTATATAAAATAGGATAGTATACTCGATAACTATCTATAGCCTAAACTACTCCGTACCGTAGTTTTTATTAATAATCGATTACCTACCTCCTTGCTAGAAAACATAAAGACTCCGTTTAAATACTAGATAGGAAATATCCCCGAGATTAATTAGATACGCCGTATTAGCTATCGTATATATAAACTAGTTCCTAAGAAGAAGTTCCCTAAGAAATATAATAAGCGTACGTACCTACGTATCTTAGTCGGTTTCAAAGGGATAAACCTCTTTCGTCTTTAGGACCCTATTATAAGAAAAATTAAGTAGGTAAGAGACGTATTGTTTAATAAAGATATATAGTTAGACACGAAAACGCTAGAAATGCCTATCTAACTACTACTAATCGGAGCAAACATAGATGTACCTAATACTATCGAAGAGATTATTCCTAATATTACTAAGAACTATAGTACTAGTATCTCGGAAGTATAGGCTACTTGGATTAAGTAGAAGAAGCATAAGCGACTACTAAACGACATCTTATCTAATCCTATATAGCCTATCGCTATTCGTCCTCCTCTAATAGGCCCTATTCTACTAATAAGGTAACCTCTCCTTTAACTATATAACAATTCTCTACTAAGCTTATGTCTTTAATTACCTCCTCTAAATGAATAACTAACGCTAATTTAGGTACCTTAGAACCCGACCCTACTATTAATACTATCGAAATAGTAGGCACTAATATTTAACTTTATATATACCGGTATTCGCTCGAAAGATTTAATACTAATCTTCTATACGTTAAATCGAGAGTACGTAAACGAGCCGACTCTTAAAATTAAGATTAAAGACGAAACCGACTCCGGCATCTCTAATAAAGCAAAGGAAATTCTTATAATACTCGCATAAGAGTATAATCCTAAAAACCTACTAACTAATCTACCTAATAACCTAAATAAGAGATAAGATAAAGCGATCTTAATATATATATAGCTATTAGAAGATAATCCTATCGCACTAAAAACTCGGGATTAAGCACTATTATCTCCGTACTACGAACAGTAGGACACGGCGATTAAAGAAGAGTACTAGTTACTAATTAATAATAGTACCTAGGAGATCGTAAACATTAGTACTACTAAATCGCGTACGTTGTCTAGAAAATAGGTCTTTATATTAAAGCATAGAGTTAATAGAAAGATCGAACGTTATAAGGCGCGATAGGTTATATATAGCTTTGAGTAATAAGAGGGAATTAACTTCTCCTAGACATTCGCTATAGTAGTAAAGCCGATAAGCTATCGTATTATGTTCGCTCTAGCCGTAAAGAACAGCTAACATATATATTAAATAGACGTTAAGATAGCGTTTCTCTATAAAGACATTAATGCCGATATCTATATTAAGTTGCTACCTAGATACGAACAACGCGGAAAGGTCTATAAGTTAAAGAAGGCGCTCTATAGATTAAAGCAAGTACCGAGGATTTAGTATTAGACATTAACAAAGTCTCTACGTACTCTTAGATACGAATTATATCCTTACGATTATGCGGTGTTTAAAAAGGGCGAGAATTTAATTCTAGTATATATTAATAATCTACTAATTATAGGACCGAACCTCGAAGAGATTAATTAATTAAAGGCTAATCTTTAGCGATAGTTCTAGATAAAGGACATAGGGGAATGTAACTTCTTCCTCGGTATTAGCATTAAACGGTGCGATAGTAAGATTAAGCTAATATAGATAGTATACCTACGAGCAATAATAGAGAAGTTTAGACTAGCTAACGTAAACCTAACTTCTATGCCTTGTATTTCTAGAGTGCTATAGGAACCTATACTAGATAGACACGTTATATTAGACGTAGACCGACTAAAATACTAATCGATAGTCGGCTCCTTAATATACGTAATGCTTAGAACTCGACTAGACCTAGCATTTAGCGTATTAATAGCTAGTCGGTATCGCTCTAACCTAACGAAGTAACATATAGAATAGGTTAAACGAATCCTTAGATACCTTCTCGGAATACTAGACTATAGGCTCAAATATAGAGGAATAGACGATAGGGTACTTAGGTTTAGTAATGCTAAATTTACTAGGTAACGACACGATAGTAAGTTAATTAGTAGCTACGTCTTTACTATCGGCGGCACTCCTTTTAGCTAGAGATGTAAGAAACAGACTATAGTTGCACTATTAATCGTAGAGGTAGAATATACTGCCCTTTATTATACGGTTCGAGAAGCTACTTAGCTTCGTTAAATGCTCGGCTACCTTAGATACCCTTAGGAACACATTCGAATTAATATTAACAATTAAAGTACTATTAGAATCGTTAACAACCCGGAGATATAAGAAAGGACCAAACACTTTCGTATCTAATATTACTATACTATAAGAAGTATAAAGATATCGCAGTGTATAGAACGCTAGCTAGTAATTCCACTAGTAATGAAACTAATTCTTGCTGTTATTAAGTTGCACATGCGTGCCTTATAATATACGACTGTGCGTTACGTGAGCGGTATTCGCCGCCACGCTCGGCGTCGTATTATCTACGTATCGTCAACGACCTTACCTAAGGTCTAGAGCTAGGCTATACCTTAGCCTTCCTTAACAATTACCTCCCTCCTCCGAAGGAGACGTCTCGGCTCCTACGACCGTCTTACGTTCGGCCTGCCGAGCGTAGGCCTAGTCTTTATCCGGGGCTGCTTTCTTTATTAACTTCTTAATATAGCGTTTACATCGCAACGCGCGCTCTGTTTGCGTATGTTAATTGTTGCTTACGGCTCTGCTACGGGTAGCCGTGTTTTAGCGGGTCCTTTATAGTTAAGGGTAACCGCTTGTAGGTAGGTGTTGTTAATGTTTTCGCTGCGAAGTTTTCCTCTACTCTTCTTCAACTTTATTAACGCTCCTCTCCTACAACTAGCACATTAAACTCCAACGATCCTTAAGAATCTCGTAAGCGTACCGTACGCCTCTACTATATTATTAAATTCATCTTTAAGAAGCAAGCTACTAGCTTACGAGCCGCTTACTATACATATACACATCTTAAGCACCTAGTAAGCGACTCGCAATCCCTCCTCGACGTGCTCCTTAGCAGCCGGCTATTATGCTAAACCTTCCTCTACGCTCCGAGTAGGATACCTAGGGTATAGCTATAGCGTGCTACGAGCGCTACTTGCCGTACGCGCACGATAGTGGGTTACTACGCTCCTTACAAGCTAGGCTCCTACTAATCGCCTATCTAGTTAACGAGCAATACTATAATAGGGTTATAACTATCGGTAGCAAGGTTAAGTGCTAGCGCTATAAGAAGA
>JALRMM010000463.1:0-26051 GCA_026122155.1 Zymoseptoria crescenta
ATAAAAACAGAGTATATATATATATATATATATATATAAAATACTAAAGTAGACCCTAAATATAATATACTACTAACTAATCTCTACCTCCTACTTCTATCCCCCTCTCTCTAAGTTCTTCTTTCTTCTTCCCTTCTACTTTTCCTCTCGAGTTTTATCTCCTACTAATCTAAGCTCGGCGCCGACTAAACCGGCTATACGACCGACCCTAACGCCTTTATAGATAATCTCTATCCTCCGCGCCAAAAACGGAACCTCGCGTTAATTTAATTAAGTCTCTACTTAAGTCTCTACTTTACTAATACCTAAGGTATTTACGTTTCTAATATAGAGATTAATATCTTATAGTAAAGTCCTAATAACCTACTACTACCTACTACTCCTCCCCCCGCGGTAGGTAGTAGGTTATAGGAATTTACCGACCTAAAATGTCCTATCGATTATGAATCCCCCCCTTCCTTATAGAAGATAGCGTAATAAACGACGCCTCCTCCTACCGAATCTAATTTCGCAATTCGCGATCTATAATCCAATCCGATCCGACGCCGCTGCATCCCGTCGAAAAATCTAACTATCTAGGGTGTATATATACTACTAACGCGCTAGAGAACTTTAGTATATAATTGTCCCTACTAACACTTAGTTAGTATAGCTAATTCTAGTAATAACCCTACTAAGCTAGCTTTGTTAATACACATTAGACTAGGTAGTAAGTATACCGCTAAATCCTACTAAAATCTCTGAATTTTCGAAATCTACTACTTTATCGACAACATACTAGCTATAGCTACTTAGGTAGGTAACAAACTATAGAGCCTACGTAACCGCTACTCCTATCTCGATCGAGACAAGATCCTTACCTTAGAGAAGTAGTAGTTAGCGAAGAAACTACTTAGTAACGTATAGAATATCGTACGTACTAAAAAGCTAATAGACGAGACTTTAGACGTCTATAAGGTGTACTACTAGTGCATTAAGGAAAAGCGTAATAGCGGCTTAAAGGACGAAGGTAAGGACGATAAGGAGGATAATAACGAGGTAGGTATAAGAGATAGGTATATATTCAAGACGATTAAACAATATATAGTTACCTTTAGCGCAACAATTACGAACGATTTAACCGGCTAACCGACGACTATTACGCTCTCGAGAGGTACTTATAAAGGACCTTATTCGTATACCCTCGCGTACTCGGATTACCGTAAAGTTAACGCGTTTCTAAAGGAAGAGATAGAGCGCTAAATAAATAACTCTCTACGGCCGCGACGAGTTATTAACTATATAAAGGAGGATTATTTAGGCATTAGAGCTATAGGTATTAAATGTAATTACGCATATAACGAAGGACGAAACTCGCCTTATTATAACCGTAATAAACGTTTCGTTTAGCCTAGTATAAATAACAACTCCGACTAATAGCTCGCGGAGGTAGAGGATTACGTAGAAGAGAAGGGAATATAATACTAGGCGTTTAGTATAAATATAAAGGACGGCTATAAAAGAGGCGTAGTATTCGCTTCGAACGAGGGCATCGCGCTACTTAAAAAGTATAGAGAGTTAGTAATTATAGACGCTACTTATAGGACCTACTAACTATACTAGTATCTCGTTGACCTTATAGTTTGTAATAATAACGGCGCGGCATGTCCTATTACGTACATAGAAGTAGAGAGTTAGTATAGTATAGTAATTATAGAGGGTCTAAGGATATTGTCGCTCTAGGCGGGTTTTAATATACTATAAGGCTAGCCTCTATAGTAGACTATTACTAACGACTCTACGAGCGAGTAGTCTATAATCCGAGAATTCTTTGGTAACAAGGTATAACTACTACTCTACTAACGACACGTTGTCGAGTAGATACGTAAGAAGTTCCCTAATAAAGGTAGCTATAGGGCTACTCGTAATGCGCTCTTTAATACTATGTTTTACGCTACGAACGAGAACGAGTGTAAGGAGTAGTTAGCACTCGTATTAGCCGCGTTACTAGGTAGTAAGAGGGATCCTCGTTACCCCTATGCTTCTACGAGTAGTTATTCGACTACGCTCTAATATAGTGTACGTATACGCGTAAGAGCAACCCTCTACTTATATAGATAAGGACTAGTAACCTCGTTAAGAGCTAGTATACTAACTTTAAGAAGCGCGGTAACAATATAATTATATATAACTTCTTACTAGCCGGCTATATAAAGGAAGCACTCGTAACTAAAAAACGATAGCTCGAACGAGCGTAGACTATAGACGAGAAGGACACTACTATATATCCATAGCGGCGTAATAACTACTATCGGTTCGAGACGCTACTAATATACCTATAGAGTTATATAAACGAGCAATTCTATCTTAGTAAGGGCATATTATAGAGTAGACGGCTACTATAGTGTCGTTTTAAGCCCTTAGTCGATAATAAGACTCTATCGCGCTACTATTGCTTCTTCTAGTTTTAGTAGCACTTCCCCTACTATTATATATAGAGCGACTATATTAGTAGTAACCCTCTTACGAATAAGTAGGTAAACGCGTACGTCGACCGCTTCCTAGGTATTAACGCTACTACTATCTATAAATAGTAGATAGTAGATAGTATGCTATATAATAAAGGGGACGAGATTCCGGCTCTATAACAACAATAATAACCGTAGGCTATAGGTCTATTAGAGCGCGGTTACTATCTCTAGCTCTACTTACTACTCGAGGGCATAAAGGAAGACTTCTACGAGCTCGTACGTAAGGTAAAACTTACTATACTATATAAGAGCGACTATAACCGCTATATAAACTTCCTCGTAGAGCGATATAAGGAGGCTATTACTACTTAGTCCACAATATTGTTCGAGGGCTAGATAAGCGGTAGCGGTAATATTAATACGACCCAGCGGCTTTACGATACTATTAATAACGTAGCTATAGGCCTTATAGAGGATACTAATACCTCTAAGTTCGATAGCCCTACGATAGAGGCTATTATATAAGAGCTTCTACTAACTCTAGCTCTACTACGCGGCTACGACACTAATAACGACTATAGTAGTCTAGTAACTAAAGCGCTAATAAGGGCGTTTCTACTTACGTAGTACGTTAACGACCTTCTACTACTATATAGCGACGCTATAGATAACTCCGCTATTAACGATACTATTATAGACGACTCTAAATAGCTATTAAACCTTCGATAAGGAATACCTCCGGACGTAGCTATACGTAGACGAGCTCTTAATATACGATTTAGATATCAAGAAGCCTTACTACTACTATACGAACATTACTACTATACGAACATTACTACTATACGAATATTACTACTATACGAGTATTACTACTATACGAGTATTACTACTATACGAGTATTACTACCGTACGAGTATTACTACCGTATAAGCGTTACTACCTTATAAGTATTACTACCTTATAAACGCCGCTAATACGAGCATTACTACTACTACTATACGAGTATTACTACTATACGAGCGTTACTAATATAAGCATTACTATATAAGCGTTACTACCTTACGAGTATTACTACCTTACGAACGCTACTAATATAAGTATTACTACTACTACCGTACGAGAAAGAGTATAAACATATAGTAGCTAAGTTATAAAAACTAAAGGAGTTTCTAGCGCTCTTATTAGCCGACCGTTTAAGGGCAGTTTCTACCTTTCTAAGGATCGTATAAGTCGTTTACATAAGTAAGAGATATACGCCGAATATACTATAATAAACGTAGACAAAACGAGCTATTAGTAGACGAGTTAGCGGTGTTAGTAGATAAGTTAGTAGTGTTAGTAGGAGGTATTGGTAGTTGATAGTTGCTAGGTAGCAACGAAATCGAATCCCAAAATGGACCCTGTTTTACGCCCAAATTCGACGTCTTGGCAGGATTTGTCTTCTTTCGGATTAGCTTGTAGGCAGTATACATACACCCACTGTCCAGGGCTCGGCGTAGACTTGGGGTTTCGGGGAAAAAAGGGGGGGAGTACCTCACCTTATAGGGGAGGGGGAGGGGGTGGAATGGACAGAGGACTAACTAGTAGGAGGAGAGGAGGAGAGGCGGAGGGATAGAAGGGGGATAGGAGGGGGATAGAAGGGGGGGGAGCACAGGGGTCAAGGAGACCGGCCGGCCGCGTGCAGGCAGGCAGGCTGGCTGGTAGGCTGGCAGGCTGGTGTCGAAGCTTCTGATGCTCGTTTCCCGTGCCCCCCCCCCCAGGTGCAATGTCTCCTATCACCCTCGGAAGCCGTTTTTGATTGATCAGCCGGCTAAAAGTTGTAGCGTTTTGATCGGAGGGTGAAACGAATGCGCCGCACGAGGCAGGAAACTTTCTGAAATTGGTACACATGATAGCAACCACATTCACCTCCCACTCGCCTCATCTCCCACCGATCCCCCTCACTAACCTCACTAACCCCTCGTCCCCTTCGCCCCCCCACCAATCCTCACGTCCAAATTCCCCACCACCCAACTCCCCAAAAACACCACCAACGCCCCCGCGAAGATCGTCAGCGGTTTCCGGAACCGCGCCGCGAAGGGATAGTCGTACGTCACGAAGAGGTCCCGCTCGCGCAGCTCGTCGACGACGTTGAGGGCCGTGAGCGTCAGGGTCGTGCGGCCGACGGTGTCCATGAAGGTTTTGGTGAGGGTGGTGGCGTGGGAGGCGAGGGGGAGGGTGGTTTCGAAGTGGACGTTGCTGTTTGGAAGAGGGAGGTTAGCAGGCTGTGGAGTGGAGGGATGTCACTGCGGAGGGATGTCAGGATGGGAGGAGGACGTACGTTGCGCCTTCGGGTAGGATGATACGGGTGACGATTTTCTCGTACTCCATTCCTTCGCTCTGCTTTGGACCCTCGAAGAATGGGACTTTCAGGACGAAATTGTCTGCGCCCTGGTTCGTCCGGCGGAGGAAGTTCTCCAGCTCGCCGTTCCAGCCGACGCGGAAATTGTAGTTCCAACCTCCGAAGACGGGGTATCGCGGCTTCAAGCTGAGGTCCGCCTCTCTCAGGTTCGTCCTGAATCGGGAGGTCGAGACGTTGCCAATGTCATCGGTGAAGTAGGCGTCCACACTTCCCACGGTCAGGGGGAACTTCAACTCCTTCAACGCGCTGGTGGGCGGGTTGTAGTAATTGGACTGTTGGTATAGCACGCGGGAGAAGTGGTTTTTCAACGTCGCCGCGCGGTTCGTCAGCCAGTGGCGTTCTTCCGTCGCGATGTTGCCGCCCCAGTGGGAGACTTCGATGTCGCGTTCGAGGAGCTTGCCGTGGGTGAGCGGCTTGGTGAATTCGTAGCGTACGCTGACGGGTTGGAGTGCTCCGGCTTCCAGTTCGGCGTAGGGGCCGTATGTGTAGGTGGGACCTTGCTTTTGAGGGTCCTCCTTGGCTTCGGCGTTGAGGGAGGCGGGAAGTTTGACGGCATCGGGCACGTCGGTGGTGGGGAGTTTGAGCTTGGTCTTTTGTTGGAGGGTCGTGTAGGCGGATGGAGCGTAGGCGGAAAAGGTGTGTTGAACGTATTGCTTGTCGTTCTGTTGGATCTGCGCGGGAAGAGGCTCAAGGGCGGAGAGGACGACGTAGGTGATGGAGAGGGTCAATTGCTCGTTGGGAGGGAGCGGGGTGGGGAGGGTGATTTTGTAGTACTCGGTGGTGCTGAGACCATCACATGTCAGCATTGCTTGTATGGATAGTTCCCTCCCTCCACCATGCGATCCATCTCACCTGAACGGATCCATGCCCACGACCTGCACGTCGAAGCCCGTCCGCTCGGGCAGCTTCTTGTCCTTGACCTCCAGTCCACCGACTCTCCCCACCAGA
Source organism: Zymoseptoria crescenta (assembly GCA_026122155.1). Classification (NCBI taxonomy): domain Eukaryota; kingdom Fungi; phylum Ascomycota; class Dothideomycetes; order Mycosphaerellales; family Mycosphaerellaceae; genus Zymoseptoria; species Zymoseptoria crescenta. The sequence continues at coordinate 5,801 of JALRMM010000463.1, forward strand.
CCCGGCTCGAAGGGGAGGAAGTATTCCGCCTGCGCCTTCCGATCGATGTTCTCCACCACGACGTTGATCGTCTCCCGCGGATAGCTCTTCTCCACGTTGATGTTGCGGACGAGGTTCACGTTGCGGAAATGCTTCGGGGGGGTGAAGGCGCCGCGGAGCATGTTGCGCGATTCCCCCGTCGTGATGTTGGATTCCGCGGCGACGACACCGGTGAGGCCCAGCAAGGCCCATGGTGATAATCTCATCGTGGTGGCATGGACGTGTCGAGTTCAAGGAATTGAAGCGGATTGAAGCTCAATGCGTCTCGGAGATGAACGACCTCCAGCTGTCGTTTAGGTTGGCAATCCAATGCTGCCTCAGGCATGAGGACATTCGGCGTTGAGTTGACTAGTCGGAATAGAATAACGTCTTCCAGGAAGAAGTTGAAGCACCACGAAGTTGTTAGCGTGTTGCGCTAAACTACAAATGGAAGTGCTTTACATTGCTTAGCCGGTCCGGGAGGCTCCCGTAATAATTATCCGTAATTATCCTTTTAACTTTGTCTTACCTTCAAAAGCTCCTTAATTATTAACAATAACGCGTATATATACGACAATACTACTACTACTACCTACTAGTATTAAATAGATAGCTAAGACAATAGCCGAGAAGGAGACTATAATTACTAGAGTATTAAGGGACTAGGGATCTAGCCGATAGGCTAAGAAGCTAGCCTACGCTAATAACTACAATCTACTATATAGTACCTGTATAAATTGCCTTAAGGGCGCGACTTAAGAGCGCTATACTGTATACGAGCATAAGAATTGCTTAAGTTACGCTAGCCGAGCCGCTCTAACTGTCTATATCGATAGGATAATTAATATAGGCTTCCCTCCTATCTATAAGACAGTCCGGCTATAGGCTAAACAACTCTATTAAAACTAGCTTAATTTCGACCGCAATAAGGAGCCTATTAGCGTTAACTAGCTAGCTAACTTTATTAGCAAACATCCTACGCTCTAGCTAAAGTAGGTAACTACGAGAGACTCTAATCGACGTGCGGTAGAAGGGAACCCTTAGGTATTAAAGGACTAGTTTAAACTGCTAGATACAACGATGTAAGAGCTTAACGTATTACCGGAAGATCTATACAACATAGACGAGACTAGCTATATACTCGGTATAGCTAACCGCGTTTATAAAGCCGTATATAGAAGGTCGGCTACTACTATATTGTTCTTATAACTAGGAGCACGTGAATAGGTTACAGTTATCGAGGGGATTAGTTCTACCGGCTTATAGACACTACTATATATTATCTTTAGAGCGAAGCAGATAACACGGAGTCTACTAATAGCCTTTTAAGTACGCTTACTAGATAAGGCGTTTCTTACTATTACCGACAACGGCTAGAGTAATAGAGACAACGGCATAGCATAGTTATAACACTTTAATACAACGAGTCTACTATCTATACGCCTAGCCGCTAGCAATTGCTTATTATAGATAGCTACTCTACGTATAAGGACATTGCATTATTAACTACGCCCTTACTAACTATATATAGCTAATCTATCTACTAAGCTATTTAATATACCTCCTATAGCCGCTTAACGTTGGAATCTTCGGTCCTCTAAAGGCTATATATAGTTTAATACTACTCCGGATAATAGCTAACGAAGGACTAACGTAGGTAATAAAGGAGGACTTCCTAGAGGTTTATATAGAGATAAGGGTAATAGTGTTTAATAAGGCTAATATTACGGCTTTATTTAGAGTAACCGGCATTGTGCCTCTTAATATAGAAACAGTTCTTAGTAGGCTTCTATCTACGTTTATAGTAGATATCTTACTACTAGCTATTACGGGTGCCTCGTACCTCTCTAACAGCGCGACATAGTCCCTAAAAGGGACTATGTTGCGCCCGTTAGTATAATCTCCGACCGGATTAGCGCCTTTACGTAATAAGGTCCCTAAACGGGCCTATATTACGACCGAAGGCCTCTATATAGGGAGGTAGGATCCTCTCTATTACGAAAGGGTATTGAATCGAGTCTTTTCTTACTAGTAATTTATACTACTACTCTTACAATACCCTTTTACACACGATTCGATCTAAATACTAGGCACGACGAATTACTTTATAATATCTTCCTCCCGTTCCGGGCCGTTCGGGGGCAAATCGACCTATTAACGAGGTATCGACCCCGCCGACACCTAAGATAATACGGACGCCCTAACTTAGGTATCGTAAGACGATAGAACGGCCGAACCTATCGAACTAGGATAGCTAGTTGCCGCCTAGGACAACGATACCCCTATAGAGGAAGAACGGGACACTACTATCTCTTAGAGGGACAACACTCCTTATAATAATAGAGACGAGGATATCGAAGAATAGATCCGTAAGGAAGAGGTAGCTAACGCTAAGTAAGAACGCCTCCTCTAACTTAGCATCCTCTAAGCCCGTAATAAGGCTATAAGGGACTAAATTACCTAAGTTAAGAATAGCTCCCTAACTATCCCCTTAGTTAAACTCCTAATCTAGACCGCTATCCCTAAGAATGCCCTACCTAAGGCTAGGAACCCTTATATCTTCGAAGGAAAGAATAGAGCGGACTAGGAATAGTAGTAAGAAGACATTAACTAAGCTATTAAGCAAGCTAGCATAGCTACGGAGGAAGAAAAGATTAATTTCGCTAAAGAATAGATAGCTAGAGCCTAGAAATAATACTAGAATTGCTATTTAATAGATAAAGGACCCGTTTAGCTTATATAGAAGGACATATAGCTTATAATACTCGATTCTATAGGCACTAAGGAAGAATAATCCTAAAGGGCAATAGATAATATTAAAAACGCTAAATAGGGCGATCGAACCCCGATAGGACTTATAAACTACCTTAAGAAACAGTAGGACGAGATTAGATATACCGACGTTCTACGGATAATCTACGAGTTTAAGGGAGCTCTTACCCCTTTAGTACGAAACCGCCTCGAATAGGGATAGGTTACCCTTACTTCCCTTATAGAGGTAGAGGAAAAGGCTAATATCTCCTACCGATAGATCTAGGAATTTAATAAGAAACGATCCGCTAAGGAACCCGCTAAGGGCGATTCGGCCGGTAGATAGCTAAACCGGGGCAATAAGCTAGGTATAGGACCTAGGCGACTAAAAACCCCTCCGAAAGCCCCGATAGCGGAAAAGGCGGAGAGATCTGCTATAGTATATTAGACTTATAGTAAGGAAGGCTATAGGAGATAGGAATGCCTAGAAAAGGATTAGTCGGGAAAAGAGGACCTAGTAGCGGACGGACTCTAACCGCTACTAGGTAAGTACTCTACTTAAAAGAGTAAAGAAGAGCCGCTAAACTAGAAGGCAAGTCCTACCTAATAAATAGAGGTCTAATACGCCTCGAAGTAGAGCTTACGGGACTATAAGGGACTAAGAAGCTATAGGCTCTTCTCGATTACGGGGTATAGAGCAACTTCCTAGATAATATAACGGCTAAGGAGTTAGGCCTAAGTACGGAAGTAGGCTAGAATGCCCGATACGTAGCACTAAATAGATAGAGCCTAGTAGTTTAAGGAGAATGCCGCACGCCTTTTAAGGTAATAGACACGTAAGGTACTATACGAGGATATATAGACTCTTTCGCTATTAGACGTATCTACGGCTACTAGATAGTACTCGGTATGCTATAGCTAGAATATTAGAACCTACGGGTAAACTTCGTTAGAAAGAGTGTTACCTAGAAAGAAACTAAAGGAAGATAATAGAAGCCTATTAAACTCGTCTTGCCCGAAGAGTTCTAGAATAACGCCTATAGCGTCCTATTCGGGCGTATTTAGGCCCTATCGGCCTAACAAACCGACTCTAACTAAGGAAAGGTCTAGCTACCTAAGGAATTTTTAGAATTCTCGGACGTTTTTATAGAGGGAAACGAATCCCTCCTACCCGAAGATAGACCTAATAAGCTTAGCATCGAACTAATAGAGGGCAAAGAGGCCCTATATAGACGTTTATATAACCTTTCTACTACGGAACTAGAGACCTTACGTAACTATCTCTTAGATAGCCTCGTAAAGGGATAGATTAGGCCCTCTACGTCCCCCGTAGGTACCGGTATCCTCTTTATTAAGAAGAAAGACAGTTGATTAAGGCTTTATGTAGACTATAGGGCACTTAACGCCGTTATAGTTAAGAACAGACACGCGTTGCTACTAGTATAGGAGTTACTCGACTAACTAGCCTCGGCGAGGGTCTTTACTAAGCTTAACATCCGCGATGCATACTATCGCATTAGGATTAAGGAAGGAGATTAGTAGAAGAACGCCTTCCGGATAAGGTATAGCTACTTCGAGTATACTATAGTCCTATTTAGTCTAACTAATATACCCGCGGTATTCTAGGGATATATAAATCACGCACTTCGGGGCCTTTTAGACTATTATATAGTCGTTTACCTCGACAACATCCTAATCTACTCCCTAGATGCCGAGACCTACAAAAAGCACGTTAAATTAGTGCTAGAGAGACTTAGGAAGCATAGGTTGTTCGCTAAATTATCTAAGTGCGAGTTCTTTAAGGAGCAAGTTAGATACTTAGGCTACGTAGTTACCTATAAAGGAGTCAAAATAGAGCCCGAAAGGGTTAAAGCTATCGTGGAATAGCCCCTACCGACGTCTATAAGGGATATTCGCATCTTTATTAGATTTGCGAACTACTATCGCTAATTTATCGGCGGTTTTTTAAGAATAGCCGCCCCCCTTAACAAGCTAATAGAAAGAGGCCCCGATAGGGCAAAAGGCGGCTACAAATAGCGAAAGGAGGAGTTAGTGCACCTAACCCTCCCTCCTAAAGCGGTATAAGCATTCTAAGAGTTAAAAGGAAAGTTTATAGAGGCGCCTATTTTAAGGCATTTCGACCCAAAACTACCTATTAGGATATTAACTAATATATCTAGATACGCTATTAGGGCAGTGCTCTCCTAGCAGCACGAAACAAATAGCAAACTGCACTAGCATCCCGTCGCTTTCTACTTAAGGAAGATAGATGCGGCCGAAAGGAACTATAACACCTACGATTAGGAACTTCTAGCCGTAGTTAAGTCCTTTTAGTACTAGAGGCACTATATCGAGGGCGCCGCATACTAAATCGAGCTACTTACCGACTACTATAACTTGAAATAGTTTATAACGACTAAGCAACTTAGCCGGAGATAGGTAAGGTAGGCGGAACAGCTCTTAAGTATTAACTTCTATACGATATATAACCCTAGCTCCCTTAATACGGCCGCGGATGCGGTTAGCCGAAGGCCCGATATATAAGAAGAAGGTTACTCGGGCCGATAGATTAGCGAAGACGATAGTGCTATAGTAATCTCTACCCTTTAGAGCTAGCTAAGCCTATCGAGCTACAAAAGGGTCGAAAATCGCCTAGTTCGAGCTATGCTAGGAGTCTTAGTAGAACACTACTATATCGCTAGGCTATACTACGGCAAGACATATATAATAGCATTAACATTGCTCGAAGAAGCAGACGACTCCCTACTTATAGATACTATCCGATAATATCTTCGCGATAATATAATAGTATTAAGGGTCGAATTAGCACTAAATAACCTAGATCTACCCGAATAGACTTAAAAATAGGCAATTTAGGGAGAGTTCCTCTTCTTTTAGAAGAAGCTCTATATATCTATAGGGGCAGCACGGATCGCAGTCCTGCGACAATATTATAACGACCCCCTTACGGGCTATTTTAGATTTAAAAGGACGCTCGAGCTCCTCTAGCGCTCCTTCTACTAGCCGGATATAAGGAAATACGTTAAAGACTTCGTTAACGGCTACTAGACGTGCGACCGGGTTAAACTACGGCAATACTAACCCTATAGGGAACTCTACCCCGAACCGCCCCTAATAGGGCTATAGGAGGACCTAATACTAGATTTCGTAACCGACCTACCCCTAAGTACCTTTCTTAGGCATACATACGACTCTATACTAGTCGTAATAGACTATTAGTTAAAGATAGCATACTATATCCCCGTAAGGAAGGACATAACGGCGGTAACACTCGTAGAGGTGTTCCTAAGGGAAATTTTCCGCCTTTATAGAACACTTAAGTCTATTACCTCCGATAGAGGGCTAATTCTAATATCCAAGTTCTAGAGCACCCTTTACTATAACTTAGGGGTTAGAAGGGGGCTAAGCACGGCATATTACCCCTAAACGGACGGCTAGACGGAGCGGTAGAACTAAACTATAGAACAGTACCTCTAAGTCTACTACAATTACGAGCAAGACAACTAGATAGTACTACTTTTAGTCGGCGAATTTGCTTATAACGATAGTAAATATGCTACAACTAGGGTTACACCCTTCTAAGCGTATAACGTTTAAGACCTAGTAGCGGCTAGGTAGCTAGATCTGCCCTAGTTAGATAGCAAGGCCCTAAGCGCGGAGGCAATAGCCGAAAAGGTAATCGGATTATAGAAAACCCTCCGAGAAAGGCTTATCGTAGCATAAAAGCGACAAGCTAAGTACTATAACGCGAAGAAAACTCTTAAGACGTACAACGTTAGGGACCAAGTATACCTATCTACGCGCTACTTAAAGAGTGTTCGACTATCCGAAAAGCTTAACTATAAATATGTCGGACCGTATAGGATTATAAGGGTAGTTAATAACGCCGCATATACGCTAGACCTCCTAGAAACAATAAACATCTACCCGACGTTCCACATATCCCTCCTTAAGGACGAAAAGCCGTCTAGGTTAATAGAAAGGCACTAAACGGGCCCGCTAGACATTAGACTAGAGGACCCGGACGTATATGTCGTCGATAAGATCCTTAAGCGGGAAAAACAGTATAGGAGATAGATATACTGCGTCTCCTAGAAGGGATATCCGTCTTTAGAGAACATATAGGAGCTAGCGGCTAATATTAGCCCTACGGCGATAAGAGCGTTTAATAGACGCATTAGTAGCACGAAGGGGGGTCGGCTACCTCGTAGATAGTATAGTTTCTTTTTTATAGAACAATTGCATTGCCTTATTACAAGCCTCTAAGTTCTAGTTTAGGCACGTTTAAGCCCCTTTACACGCTATTATATATAGCCGCTACCCACAAAATTCTACCTAACTTAGCATTTTTTTATAAAAATTAAGACCTAAAAAAGGGGGGGAAAGGGCCCCATTAGCATATAACGAGGCTAAAAGACGTATATACGAGACCGAAGGACTTAGATTTGTTCTATTAAGGGCATAACCGCTAAGAACGCTGTAAAAGAAATTAACCCGGGCGTTACCGTACCTATTAGTTATAAAAAGGGCGTAAAAGAGGCCGAAAGAGACAAAAGAGACGCTAAAAAGACCTTATATAATTAATCCTCCGGCTCCAGGTCCCTAGAGCGGTCGTACTCGGTAGGACGTATTACTCCGTCTATAATAGAGGCCTTACTACTCTTCTTTACGCTAGTACGGGTATAAACGGTGTCTAACGCGCCCGAAAGGGCCTTAATATAGGCCCTTAGGCGCTACTCGACGGATCTACCGGCTAAAAGGAGTCGCTTACGTAGAGTGTTAGGCACTTCTTTACCCTATTAGAGTTAGTAGGGCACGTTTAGGTACTAAAGGACAAGGATGCTTATATTATCCCTCTTTCGCTTTACTTGCTCCTTTAACTCCTACTTCTCCTTCTTTCCTATTATAAATAGCCTACCCTAGTTAAATCTCGTCTTTCCAAGGTGCAAATAGAGCCCGTTTACACCTATAAAAGCCTTGTACTTCCTAAATAGGGGTTAATAGGGGCAGAAGGCACTAGACTAGGCATATATACCCCGCAATGCGCATATATACGCCCTTATAGGCCGTAATCGCCTCTTAAGCCTACTTCTCGGTCCTACTAGGGCTAATAGTAGTAACATAGAGCCTATTAGCGGCGTCTATATCCGATTTAACTATTTTAGGCATCTTAGAGCTAGTTAGCCCCGAAATTAGTAGCCCCTTTTGGCCGACTTTTTATACCTAGAAACAATCCCGATTTGCGTAGTTATAATACTTTAGGTAGTTTTCCTCTCTATCGTCCTTAGCCTACTTATCCGGAGAGTCCTTAGCGAAGAAGTAGAAAGTAGCTAAACTAGCCCGATCGGTAGCCTTTATAAGATAGTTAATATACGGATTGCCCTTAAAGGTGCTATAGGCGGCAAGGACCTTACGCTAGGACGCGATCGAGGGTAGAGCGGCTATTTTAGGTTAGAAGGAGTCCGTTTAGTATCGTTTACTTCTTTTCGGTTCGGGGAGGGCGCGATCGGATCGGATAAGGCTAGATTAGGTACTATAACATACGTTAGCGCCAAAATAGCTCTAGATACCCCTTAGGAGGGCTCTATTAGACCCGTTTAGGGCGCGGATAGGGCTATATAGTGTATACTAAGTCTTTACAAGGTTAATAAAAAGAGACAAGAGTAGGGACTAGAAACGCCGCTTTTTAGGCCTCGCTAGACCCTTAATTAACGCCTTAGGCTAAAATTCATATAACAAATCACGAATTCTTACTTAAGGTAAGCTTTTTTAGAGCGCGATGCTCTACGTAAGGAGGGGGGCTATGTTACGGGTGCCTCGTGCCTCTCTAATAGCGCGACATAGTCCCTAAAAGGGACTATATTGCGCCCGTTAGTATAATCTCCGACCGGATTAGCGCCTTTACGCAATAAGGTCCCTAAACGGGCCTATATTGCGACCGAAGGCCTCTATATAGGGAGGCAGGATCCTCTCTATTACGAAAGGGTATCGAATCGAGTCTTTTCTTACTAGTAATTTATACTACTACTCTTACAATACCCTTTTATACTAGCTATACGACGAGTAATAACAACTTAATTTATACTATCCGGTTCCTTCTTTATAGACGAGAACGAGCTACTATAAACTCTACTTACGATACTAACAACACTCTTACGCTAGCCCCTTAGGGATATTAGCTCGCCTTAATATACGCCGGCTATACGCTATCGCTTAAAGCGGATAGCGAGTAAGATAGAGCTAGCCGACGACCTCTTTAAGAAGCTTAGTAAGGGTATACCTAAGAGGATTAGTCGGCTCTATAAGTATACAATTAAGGGTATTACCGTTATTATAGATATAGTAGACCTCTTACTTACTAAGAATCGACAACTCTATAGTAGCTATACTCGTTTAATGCAATGAAGCTACTAAGAAGCTCGTTACTAAAGGGCAACGGTTTAATACTACCTTCCGTAACGCGCTGCTCGTAGAGGTAGCTAATAAGGAACAATTAGCTGCTACTATTAAGCACTATAGACAACGTATTGTCGTACTAAGAGTAGTTAAGATAATAAGATAAGGGCTTACATAAGTACGTTAGTTAGCTGCTCGTAGGGAACGAATATAATTAAATAAGCTAGTCTAGTAGTAGCTACCTTTAAGGCTAAGAGCTAGTAGAAGGATACTGTATATAAGAAGCTACTACTATCGTTTCGAGAGGACTTAGTAATAAGATATTATAGACATAATGTACTAGTACTAGCTATTAAACGTACGCTTAACTACGTTAATAAGGATCTTACTATATAGAAGGTAGCTAAGAACGCGGCTCGTATCGCTTACTCTATATAGAAGGAAACAGTAAAGAAGGAAACAACTAATATAGCCGATAAGGTAGCCGTAATAGAGGCTATCTATACTAAAGCGGATATACTTAACAACGCGGTAATTAATTACTTTACTACCCTCGGAGCGGTAGTAATACTAGTAGTAATTAACTAACTAGCTACCGGTAATATAGACGATAAGGTAGAAGATAAGGCTAATAGCACTAAGGACGATAATATCGAGCCCTTCTACTCTTACTAGCTCGATCTAAGGCTTTACGAAGCCTTACTACTACCTTCCTTACTACTATCTAGTAAGGGAAGCTATTAGTATACTAATATTAAGCTAGAGCTAGCTCTCGAAGAGCGGCTAGAGCGAGATAGCGGTTTTAAGCTATTCTAAGTCGATTAGCGCTATAAAAAGGGCTTCCTTATTAATACCTATTAATTATTCTTATCTAAGCGACGCTTCTAATTAGCTAATAGCTCGTTGCTCTTACTATCGCTATAATTAACTATTATAAGCGTAAGGAGGTTATACTATATCTAGCGCCTCTCGGTAAAGCCGGCTTAAAAACTTTATAATATTTTTTTAGTACTACTACCCTTTATTACGAGATATTTTTTTATTATATCTAAGTAAATAGACTATACGCTTTCATTTGCACTATTCAGATTGTTAATCCGACGCGTAGTTGTTAAGCAATAAGGTAGTAGTATTAAATACGTTAGAGGGGGGGGAGTGCCAAGACACGCTAACAACTTCGTGGTGCTTCAACTTCTACCTGGAAGACGTTACACAGCAAGACGGACGACAAGTGAGTGGACTTTCCTTCGCTTGATCCGTTTGAATTGGTCTCTCTTCTTGTCCTACAACAAGCAAGGCAGTTTACTCGATCGGACACTGGTCTTGTCTTGAAAATCCAACCAAGATCGCTCAGCCTCGAGGGGACCATTGGGAGGTGACGGGGAAACTCTTCCAGGGCGATATACACCATGGCGGCACTACCATGGCTGTGTCGTGCTGCCCGTACAACGAGTGCCCGCGGACAAGCCTTCAACACAAGGAGAACCATCACCTCCAACTCAAGATTCTTCCAAGTCTCCGAAGAGATCCGCCAGGCCATGTCCGATAAGAAACCCGTCGTCGCCCTCGAGACGACAATCTACACTCACGGCTACCCCTATCCCACGAATGTCAACCTGGCAGCCCGTCTCGAAGATCTCGTCCGACAACACGGCGGCGTTCCCGCAACAATCGGCATCCTCGACGGCGTCGCCCGCGTAGGCCTCGCAGCCGACGAAATGACCCGCCTAGCATCATCCCCCGGCTCTCCCAACGTCCTCAAGATCTCGAGGAGAGACCTCTGCTTCGCCCTCGGCCTCAAAGGTGCTGATGGAAAACCCTTCAACGGCGGCACCACGATCGCGGGAACCAGCGTCCTCGCACACATGGCCGGCATCAAGATCTTCGCTACAGGTGGTCTAGGCGGCGTTCACCGCGGCGCCGAACAGACGATGGATGTCTCCGCTGATCTGACCGAACTGGGACGGACGCCCATCACGGTCATCTCCGCGGGATGCAAATCATTCCTCGACATCGCCAAGACGTTGGAGGTGCTGGAGACGCAGGGTGTGGCCGTCGCGACGTTCGCCGATGGAAGAGGCGGGAGTGTGGACTTCCCAGCATTCTACTCGCGAGACAGTGGAGTCCCGAGTCCCGTCACGCTGCAGGATGAGATGGATGCCGCACGAGTGATTCATGCACAGCACGCACTGGGATTGCAATCGGGGTTGCACTTTGCCAATCCCATCCCGGAGGAACACGAGATTCCATTCGCGACGATGGAGGTTGCCATCGCGGAAGCGTTGCAGGCGGCGAACGCTGCTGGGCAGACGGGAGCGAGGGCGACGCCCTTCATTCTTGATAAGATCAAGAGTATCACGGGGAGCAAGAGCGTGGAGGCCAATACCGCGCTTGTCGAGGCTAACATTATCAGAGGGACGAAGGTGGCCGTGGCGTTGCAGCAGTTGGAGAGGGAGGGGTTGCGAGACCAGTGAGTGAGTGTCCTTCATTACCGAATAGAGATAGATAACTTATACAGTCGTAGTGAGACCGATACATCAAGTCATGTCATCACCGGACCTGCCGCCAGCAACTATACCCCTCAAGGAGTCCCGATCAGCTACGCCAGCATTGCTTCATCGGCCACACCACCAACAACATCGCCCTCAGAGACCCCCTTACCACCTCCCTCCCCACCAGCAGATATCTTCGTAGCTGGCTCCTTAGCCGTCGATCTCGCCTGCGACTTCACTCCTCAAAACTCCACCTCGACGACCCCCTCCCTCCAAACCTCCAACCCCGCCCGCATCGCCCAATCCCTCGGAGGCGTCGCTCACAACGTCGCCTTCGCCGCCCACCTCATCGGCGCCAACGTCCACCTCTGCTCCGCAGTCGGCGACGACCTGACCGGCAAAGCCGCCCTCGAAGCCCTCTCCACCGCCGGCATGTCCACCTCCGGCATCGCCACCTTCCCCCCCTCCAGCGGCGCCCGAACAGCCCAATACGTCGCCATCAACGACGCCCACAAAGACCTCGTCCTCGCCATGGCCGACATGTCCATCCTCGAAACCCCCTCCACCACCTCCCCCCTCATCCGCGACACCTTCACCACCCTCTGGCTCCCCCAACTCCTCGCCGCCCGTCCATCCCACCTCATCCTCGACGCCAACTGGCCCGCCGAATACCTCTCCCTCTGGCTCTCCGCCGCCCGCTCCATCTCCGCAACCGTCCTCTTCGAACCCGTCTCAACCACCAAATCCACCCGTCCCTTCCACCTCCCCACCCCCCTAACCCCCCACCCCAACCCCACAATCCACCTTTCCACCCCCAACACCCACGAACTCCACGCGATGTACACCGCCCTCCACTCCTCCAACCTCACCTCCTCCCCCTCCTCCCCCTGGTGGCCTCTAATCGACGCCCTCGGCCTCCCCCCCACGGGCTCCCGCCCCGCCCTCGTCCATGCCACAACCCCCTCCCTCGTCGACGCGGGCATCCCCCAGCAAACCCTCTCCCTCCTCCCCTTCATCCCCACCCTGCTCACCAAACTCGGGCCGGACGGCGTCTTGCTCACGACGATCCTCCCGCCCACCAGCCCCCTGCTCGACGACCCGGCCGCGAGACGGCACGTCATCTCCCGCTGTCGGAACGGGTCGGAGGAGAGGTTGGGGGTGGGAGGGGTGTATATGCGGTTGTTTCCGCCCGCGGAGAGGGTGCGGGCGGGGGAGGTGGTGAGCGTGAATGGGGTGGGGGATACGTTTGCGGGGGTGATCGGGGCGGGATTGGCGAAGGCGAGGAGGGAGGAGGAGGAGGTGCGGTGGGGGGAGGTGGTCGGGGTGGCGCAGCGGGCGGCGGTCGTGACGTTGAGGAGTGAGGGGGGGGTTGGGACGGGGGTGGAGGGGTTGAGGGGGGAGTTGTCGCGGGTGTGATTCCGCGTCGAGGGAAGGGGACGAGGAGGGTGGGGAGGGGGAGTGGTGGGTGAGGTTGGAGGACTTGACGTGGGATGGGAGGGGTTGGCTGGGAAAGAGATGTTGGATACGCGCGGCGGGAAAAAAGACGGCAAAGACGGTGGGGAATTCCTGGTTTTGATTCCCGCGAGGGGCGTGGAAAAGTTGGGGGGGGGGGAATGGAGTTTTGTAACTTTTGTTGAATCAGCTTGTCTGTGTCACCGTCGAAACATCTTCCCACTCAGGACTACTCGCGTTCCGACCCGACGAAATCTTCCCCTTCGCCTCCACTCCCCTCCAACTCCAGCCATCATCCGGACACCCCCTTCCTTCCCCGTCCCTCCTCTCTCTCCCTCTCTCGTCCCATCTCTCCCGCCGTCTCTCCCTCCTCCCATCTCCCGCCCCCCCTTCCTTCCTTCCATCTCTCCAGCCCTCCCCCTCCACCCCCCGTCGCTAATCCTTCCACCGCAGTCCATCCCTCGAAATCATCCAAGCCGCATGCAAGTCCCCGTCCCAGCGGCCTCAAACGCGCTGCCTTTCCCGACGACCGTCGAGCACAGACTAGACCAGCAAGACCACAATGCTGTAGTCCGTCGAAGTTCCCCGCTAGTAATAACGAAGTGATCGAGCGAACCTTGCCATTCACACCTCCGAGCCCCCCCCCCCTAGGGGTGCGGTCTTCTTTCTTCCGGGCAACACCTTTTTTTCGAAAACCGGACCAACCCTTTCCCCTCCAGACCCCGAGGAGCTCACACGACTCCTTTTGCCACAGACTCTCCGGACCCCGCCGCAAAGACGTGAAAAAGCTGTGCCCCCGGTTCGTCCCTGAGGGAACTCCGATTCCGACTATTGTACCTCCGGGCGCGGGAATGCAAGCTTGCCCAGCGCGGGGGCCCAATCGATTGAAGTCTTTCGACCGTGTAGTAAGCACCACGAAGGTCCCTTCTTCGGAGTGCAGTTGCACGGGTTCTGCACAGGTTTTCTTGCGAGGTGCAGGAGAGGCGTGACGCCGCGCCGATGGGTCGATGGGTCGATTTGGAGCCGAGGCGGAAAACTTTTTGGGATTCGAACTTCTCCCCTGGTGAGGTATATCCCTTCAAATCTTCGGAGCTGGCTGGGTGGTTTTCAAACGCCGTTATATGTCCGACGTCTTGGCCGGATCTGTGCTCGCCCTTCGATGCCCTTCGTAAGAGTAACGACCGAGAGTGCTTTCGTTCCAACTTGGCGGAGACGCGGAAACGTCCAAAAAAAAAGGGGGCTCAAACTACTCGTCGCGAGCGCAAGAGACGGGCCCGTGAAGCCAGGTTCGAAAGGGGCAATGCACCGTACGGCCGCGGCTATCGGTCACGCTTTCCAGGAAAATCACGATGGGAGGTGGGGAAGAAAAGAAAGCGAGGAGATCTCTCAAAAGACAGAGAGAGAACTCGTGTGCCGGAGGGAAGTAGTATCGCTCGCGTACCGTGGCGTTTGTTCCGTGGAAGTGGGTTTCGTCCTTGGTTTCGTGGAGCTAAGCTGAGCATGGGAGGAGAAAAACGAAACGAAACGAGGATCTTGAACGATGATGGAGAGGAGGAGGGGATATATATCTGCTCTTTCGAGCACGGAAATATTCTTCTCTCCGACGTGTTAATCGTCGTCCGCTAACGATATTACCTAAGCGCGGAGAGGCGGGAAGAGAGAGGCCTGCCTCTAACTCCCAAGGCGTGGGATTTGATGGCACTGGAAAGTGTTCCGTTTACAGCACAGCCTGCTGTAGTCTCGTTCTACAGTGCTTGACTACTGTTCGAAATCTCCACTCGACGCAACCATTTTCCCGGTCGACATCGACAATCTCTTGATGAGGTCGTCTTCGAGGCTGAGAACGCTTCTTGCGGCGGACAAAGTCCTTTGTGTTTTTGGTCGCAAGTCTCTGTTTAGCGGTCGGAGCTCTGTAGGATCTTGCTCTGGTGGCCTCTACAAGCAAGAGGAGGCGGGAAGTAATAATCGCTTGACGGAGACGCCGGGGAGGTAGCCCAAATAATCCCGAGAGCTCGAGAGGAGGGAATTTAATACATCCAGAACTTATCTACAGACCGTGGACTGTATACTGGCAGCCAGTGCTAATGCTGGCAACTTAATCGGTGCCGATTTTTGGGCAGGTATGGACGAAGAATCGACTCTACATTAGACCGGAGACGTCGGTATCTCTACATTAAACCGGAGACGTCGGTATCGTCTCTAGAATACAGACCGGTCGACATCGACAATTTCATCGAGGTCGTGTTCGGTTCGGGAAATGCTTCATGGGCCGGACGATATCTACTCCAGGCTTTTGGGACAAGCGCTGGACACGCTGCTCTGTCATCCGGAACCTCCGCCTCTCCGTATGTCCCTTCAAGCAGTTCCCTCTAAGTGCCGCCAGGATCCCGACGGGGCGGTGTGATGAATGAAACAGGGATATCCTCATACACTGCTCGGAGTAGCGCGGAAGGCGGCCGTCGTTGCGTCAAGAACTCAGCATGGATTCGGAAAGCAAGTGTGAATCGGCGAGGAAGTGAGGCGATAGAGTGAGAACTTGGACCGGCGATACTCTCGAATTGAACCGCATCCCTTTTAGGGGTGCTGACGGCGTCAACGCTATCATGTTAGCTGCGACGGCGTCAAAAGCTAAACACGGCGTCGATAGCGTTATGAATTTCGGCCCGGAGATAGGCCGAGCCGAGCAGCTAATCGGAGGTCCTCCGGCTCCCGTAGAGCCTTATTAAACAACATTAATACCCCTTAATTCACGAGGCCGGGGTTTAGCCGTATATAGCTATATATAGCTTGCAACTCGAAATGTATAGGGCTAGGGTTTGGGTAAGCAAAATAGCTAACAATAACAATATCCAGCATTATTAATTTTAGTCGGATTAACTTAATTTTTTTCCTATTAGATTCGCCGTACCTTGTTCTCTTTTCCTATAATAGCTAAATACCTTATAACTATGCCTCTAGTAAAGAACATTATTAATACGAATTTTAGAGATTTCTCGGATCCTAGCTTAAAATCCAAAAGGTTATAGTATATCTTCTATAATATATAGGCCTACGGTAAGGACTCGAAGAATAGTATTAAGTAAGGACATCTTAATAAGTGTTTAGCGTATTAGGCGTATCTTCTAAAGGTCGAAAAGGAAGTAGAAGAGGCTACTTAAGGGAGCGGTAAAACTCTAACTTTATTACTATTAAAGATTACTAAAACCTTCGGTTATCGTACTCCGAAAGAATAACGCGACCTCGCCTTCGTATACGCTCTTTTTACTAGTAGCTATACCTTCCGAATAGTAGACAAATTAGCGTACCCCGAGTTTACTGAGTTTATTAAGCTCTTCGATTAGGATTACGTATATCTATCGCGCGACCGTATTACTAATAAGCTCCTAGACGTAGACTACGTTAGGATAAGGAAAGAGGTAGAAACTATTATATACGGTCTCGAATACCTTAACCTTACTATAGATAAGAGCGATAGTAACAATAGTACGCGCTACGCGAATCTCTACTATATTATAACTAAAGGGCTCGCGTTTATCCTTAATTACGCCGACCGTAAAGATAGTAATAATAATAGCGAAGGGCTTACGAAACTGCTTATTAAGTAGGCAATAGAGTGGACATAAGGCGACCTTACGAAGTGGAACTCCTTCGTAAGCGATATATACGAGACAATAAGGAACGTCTATAAACGACTAAGTACTAATCTATTAACATAGTACGTCTTATACTCGCTCTACGATAGCTATAGTATTTAGCTTAGCGTAAAGGACTGCTTTACGGATACGAAGGCGACTAAAGGCATCCCCTACTACGTACGCACCTTAAAGGATATATCCTTCCTTACTAGCCTACTTAAGAAGTCGAAGAAGACGCTAGCTATCCTTAAGCGGTTCGCACGCTCTTAGAATAAGGTTTTACGAGCCTTCGTAATAGTAGTAATTAGGCGCTAGGGCTCTTATTACGCGGCTACTAACTCCCTCGTAAGAGGTCGATAGGTGCTCTTTAACGCCGCTTATTCGAATAAACGTATCTTTAGAAACGCTAGTAGACTTACTAAAAGCAGTAAACGAGCTATAAGGCTAATTATAGATCCTTCCTTTTAGTAACGCGTCGAGTACCTCTACTTAATCCTTCTTATTATATACGAGTACTAACTAATAAGCGAGAGCAACCGCGGACACGTTAGTCTTATTATTCTACGCTAGAACGCTATAAAGGCTAAGATACGCGCTCTAGTAGTTACTTACGACGACGCTAATAAGCCTCTACTATTTATCGACGACGTACTCGTACGCCTTAAGGTACGCTTTAAGAAGTAGACGACTAACGTTTATTAGGCCGTATAGATGCTTAACTACGCTAACTAAGGAGTCTTACTTAATAGCACGAAGTTTAGTAAGGTGGCACTCGGCCGCGTAAGAGAGTTTATTAAGGCTTAGGTTTACGATAAGGACGGTAAGGACAACATTCGCCGTTAACTTAGTGCCTTCCGCTATCGTAGTAGCGTCTTTAGCGACACTAATACTATGTAGGTAAAGCTCCGTAATAATCTAGCGTACTATTAGGACTACGCCGAGTCTAAGGCGCCTAAGTTGTTACGACTCGCACGACGACTATTATAAGTACTAGCTAACTTAGTGCCCTTAGAGCGAGGGTTTAGTACTATAAACTACGTCTAAGACAACTACCGCGCCTTACTCCGACCGGACAGCCTTAAGAAGTAGGTGTTTATCTACTTTAACTATAAGACTCTACGATGACGACTATACCTTAATAGCGTATACCTCCGGCGGCAATAGCGCGCGAAATAGGCCCTTTAATACGATAAGACAATAACTAAGAAAGAGCGGCGGCGAGGGATATTGCGATACATAATTAAGGATAAAAATAGGCTAGTATAAGAAGGGCTAGCTCTACGGCAACTCGAGCATATCGACGACGACAATATTAAAGAGCTCGGTAACGAGGCTATAGCCGCTCTACTAGCATTAGATAATAATAAGGTAGATAGTAGTAATAATAAGGAACTACTACTACGTCCACTACTATTACTAGAGCGAAGGCAACAACACTAATAGACGCTCGGAGCGTCCTTCTACTAGCCTCCACTACCTCTACTACCTCTACGAGCACTACCGCCGACCGAGTAATATCCTTAATAGCTACTACCGTAATAGCAGATCTATTAATAGCAAAATCCCTTCTAATCGATGCATGTAGCCGCTCGTACTTAATACGCTAACAACATCTATAACCTCCTATATCTAGCATTATAAGAGGCGGACAATAGTAAGAGATTATATAGCAATCGTGCTAGCTTTAATAGATACAATAGGCTAGTAGGGCAGCAAGAGCAGTCTTATTTTAAAGGACAACATAACGGCGGCTAGCCGTATAGTTAGTAAGGGAAGGGCTGAAATGTTAGTAGACTAGTAAGGGTTTATTTCTAAAGGAAGAAACTTCTTAGTACGCCTACGGATATTTGTTACTTACGCAAACGACTTCTATAGCTTTGAATTATTCGATTTAGCTTATGTTAGCTAATTTTTAGCCGGCTAATTAGAAGGCTAAGAACTGCTAAAGGTTTTTCCCCGCACTCGGCTAAACCTAAAAGGGTTTAGCGCTATGCGTTAACGGCAATACCCCTCTAATAGGATAGCTTTAACGCTAACAATAACGCTATTAACGCCGTTAACGCTAACGTTACCGTTAAGGAGTAGCCCTAACCCCTTTATAAACTTGTTAGGTAGAGATAGGTACTTACAAGGGCTAGGATTTAGCGGGCGCTAAATCCAGAGCTATACCAAAATTAGTATAGTAGAAGAGACCGTTTCCCTAACCTATCCTACGTATATAGCTCTTACCTCTCTGCCTCTATATATACCTCTTTTAGCTAAAATTGTCTATTGCCGCTATAAAAACCCTTCTCTTATCTCTTATTAAATAGCTATAACAATCGCATAGTTACCTAACCGCTATATCCGTATATTAATCTACCTTTTACCTATAGACGAGCCGCTCGATTATAACCCTAATAAAGCTAGTAATAATAAGGAAGATAAAGGTAGTAATAATAAGGAAGATAAAGCTAGTAGTAACGAGGATAATAATAAGGCTAGTAAACTTCCTTAAAATGCGGATAAAGAGATAGAAGGTTTATCGGTAGTACAGCGGTCGCTCGAAGAAGGTAGACTTGCTAGTAGTAGTAGTGTTGCTAATAGGCTCTATAAACTAGTAGATATCGATTATCGAGAGAACTATTAATATACTCTGCTATAAGGAATATACTATAAGCGTATCGTGCAATCTCTACCGTTCGAACGCGAAAGAGTCGAGCGTAGTAGACTGCTATTAGCTTACTTTTAGCTGTTCTTCGATTAGCCTATTTACGAGCGTATAGCTAAGTATACTAATCTATATACGGCTACTAAAACCGAGTAGAAGCAGCTAGATAGTAGTATTAAGATCTATAGCTAGCAGTAGGAGCCTATAAGTGTCGCTAAGATAAAGATATAGGTCGGTATTGTAATCTATATATTAGTAATCCAGATAGATAATAAGGGTAAGTACTTTACTACTAATCTAGCTTAGCTAAAACACGGCACTATTAAGATAAGTAGCATACGTAAGAAGCGGTTTAATTAGATTAGGGCTGCTCTATATCTCGAAGATCCGGCTACTACGCTAGCCGGTAAAGGACTAGAGCTATAGAGGTAGGTTTAATAGCTGTCTAATAACTAGCGGAGGAAGTATATATATTAGGTAACGCCTAGTACGAAGGTAAGCGTAGATAAGATTATAATCCGTTTTACCGGCCGCACTATCTATATTATTAATATACGCGGCAAGCTAACCCTAATCGGCTTCTATATCCTCGCTCTTTATAACTATAGGTATCTTGTTAGATTCGTCTATTTTACGCCGAGGGGAGGATACGAGGTATTATAGCTAGCGGTAGTACTAAGGAGGTACGGCGTATGCGTAAGATAATAGTTGCTAAGTAGAAGAAGGATAAGAAGAAGTAGACCTCACAACGGTGCGGTTAGGCTAGGTTAGGTTTTAGAAACCTAAGTTGGAATTTAGGTGCGGCTTTACTAGGTTCACCGCAAATTTTAGGATAA
>JALRMM010000464.1:0-26034 GCA_026122155.1 Zymoseptoria crescenta
AATACTACGTAGTAGTTCCGAGCGCGGATCCTTTAGTAGGCGCGTAATAGCGCTATTGGTTATCTTCTCCTTCTTAACCTAGTAGGCGAAATATATATCCAAGTCGGATACGAACGTAGGCTTAGAGGCGGTGCCTCTCGTCTTATACTTACTATATACCGTTTAGTACCTACGGCGTACGTCGACAACATTTTATACTTACCTCGGGCGCCTAACCCTAGCTAACATTCCCTTGACCTCTTTAAATGTCTTCGTCTCGGTACTACTTATACTATATATCGACTATAGTCGCCCTATAGTCGAACCGCTATTACGACTATAGATCCTACCGCTCTCCGACGTCTTCTTCTACTTATCTATACCGATTTAAGTGTCTACGCTCGTAGTGTTAATCCTATCGTTACTATCGAGCTAGTATAAATATCCGCGTATATCTTCGAAGATAGCGGAGGTTATATTATATACTCCTTAATCGCCCGGTATAGCGTAAGTATAAACGTCTTCCTAGAGAGTTATATCCTCTAGTCTAATCGCTACCGTAGACTCGTGTTTATTACCCGTTCTAGCCGGCTACGGAGTATTCCCGTTATTATTACTATCTTTTAATTAAGAAGCGTCCTCGTCCGCGGTACCCTATATACTATTATCCGGGTATATATATAATTTAGTGAACTACGTAGTATCGCGTCGGTCTTAACCTCCCCTTTATTATTACCGTTTAATCGTAGCGAGTCGCCTTATATATTTATACGCGTGTCTCTATAGCCCCAACACCGTCGCGTACTCTCGACTATAGTGCCTATACCGTTAGCGGGTCTTAGACATTGTAATTCGTAGTAGTTATCCCGCGTTACTTGTCTATAACGCCGGTTAGAGTTAAAAGTCACGTAAATAGTTAACTTAGATCTTAATGGCGACCGAATATAAGTACTCTTAAATAGCTAACCCTCGGCTTAAGTAGTTATATATCTCCCGTTATAGTAATAAGGTTTCGACTATATCGTCTATAGTCTCGGTAACTATCTAACGAAGCTATGCTAGCTACACTTATGTTATATTCTACGAGCCTATAGGCTTATCCAACTCTTCGTTTTCGCTACTACTATACTAGACCCCTCCTATAACGCCGTGCTTACTCCGTCGACTACTTTACCCTTCTCCGTTAAAGCCTTCTTCGTAGCTACCTCCACCGGTACCTAATAGGTAGCTAGTCTATCTCGGACGGTCTTAATTACCTTAGCGGTAGTCGGGTTGTCTATAGCTATGTTATACTAAATGCTATTATTAAGGGCCGATAGTAGTAAAGCCCGGAACGAAGCGCGCATCGTAAAAGCTCCTATACCTTTAAGTCCTGCTTCTTTAACTATCGCTCTAATCCTACTCGACTCTTACTCGATCTCTAGCTATTTACGGAACTCGATAGACGATATGTCGGCCGTCGCCCTCGAGAGATAAGTACTAACGCCCTATATAGTAATTGTAATTGCTCCGACTATAGTAGGGAGCACTAAGGTCTCGATGTATTTCGGCTTCGCCGCTATATAGCTCTAGCCGTACTCGTATAGCCTACACTCCGCGACCTTAATTAGTAGTTCTAAGTAGCTAGTCTTCTATAGATTAACGAACAACGTATAGGTATACTCTTTAACTGTATACTAGTATAGGACTACTAGCACTACGCGCGACGCCGGTCGAAGGATATAGGCGAAGAAGCTCGCTAATAAGGTAAACTTAGTAATTAGTAGTAGAGGAATCGGTGCTATATAGCCGGATACGAAGGCTAGTCGAGGGTAGTGTTGTTTATAGCGAGCCCCCTTCTCGTAGAAGTCGGATATGCGAATTACCGTAAGTTTGTCTATTCCCTACTTTATAACTTTAGCCGCCTCTTTATTTACTATCTTGCTAATCTCCAGTATCTCGGGGTATACTCTCTAGAACCCAACTATCGCGCCTCTAGTAATGTCTACTAGCTTCTCGTAGATTATAACCCTAATCTCGGGTAGTAAGTCTATAAACCTAAACCTCCTATCTTTATTAATAGCGCGGAGCTTCTTAACGCATCCTATATAAGTACTCGGTGCCGTAACGCGTACCGGCTATATCTTAGCTTCGACGAACTTCCGAAGTTTAGTGTAGGTATATATACTATAGTTAACTTCGATATTCGCATCGACTCGAGTGTAGACGAATGCTACAATTAGGCTAGTACGTGTAGGTTAGAGGTAGCAGTAGTATAGAGGATTAGTGTTAGTGCTCTATGTTAGCGAAGTAAGGGCCGATAGCTACTATTACTTACGGGGATGCAAACGGAAACAGTATCGAGTAAATAGTAGCGGTCGTGTTAATAAGTAGACGAAGCGGTATAGTTTAGTAGAGGGTAGATGTTGTCGACTTAGATCTTACTAAGCTAGAACCTAGTAACTAAAGTATACTATCCTAATTAGTTATAGTCTAGTCGCGAAACTCTTATAAGACCTTACGCTCTAAGAACCTTACGTGCTGCTATATTTAATATGCCGAATATATATACCTCCACGCCCCTATAGTATTCTAGCGATAGTAGTAAGTCTCTACTAGACCGGTATTCGACTCCCGGATTATCTATTCGGGAACGTAAGATAGTATAGGTCTAGCTTTTAAGCCTCGGGCGATCGACACCTACTTCTATATACCTTATAGCTACCAAGTAGGTTATATACGAAGGTATTAGGCGCCGAATCCCCTTCGTATTGGGCAGTTCCGTAACACCTCCTATATCGTCCGCTAGGCGTATATAATATCCGCCTATTCCCTAAGGTCTTTAGGTCGATTCGAGTAGTCTAATCGCTAGCCCGACTACCTCTTCGCCTTCGCCGTCGAGCTAAGTAGTAAATAAGAAACGTAAGGTCCGCATCTATATTACTAGCATCCGTTAACTAAGTCTAACAACCGGTACTAGCGTCGTTACTATCGTAAATTCAAGAGATATCCCGAGGTACCCGATAGTAAGTCGCTAACCTTATAGGGAGAACAATAGCGAAGACTTCGACGACTATATTCCCTAAGGCGATAGATACTACTACCCTTCCTACGGCCGCCGACGGTAGAGAGTCTATTAGAGCGGGTAGAAGAGTTAGAGTACTAGTTATAATAGGTAATATAGCGGTTAGAAGAAGTCGAAGGCCGCGTATAATACTAGTAGTTTAACTTCGACGTATATATACTCGAAGGATTATACGACAATATACGGAGTTTCGAGATATGTCTTTAATGCCGGCTAGGCGGTTATACGAATAACTCCCTAATTACGAGGTAAGGATAAGCTATACCGAGCTCTAGTCGGATTACTACGAACGCTCGAATGTTCGAACCCGCTATCGATAGAGTCGAGCTATTGAATAGGAGTTATATTGTCTTCGACTCGATAGATCGGGGATGTATATAATTATAGAACTATCGATACTAATGTCCGAAGTTTAACTAGGATCTTAATTAGCATCCACTCGAGCATCTAGGACGGTTCGATTCTTTAAACTCTACTATTCCCACTACTAAAATTCCGACTGGGATCTTAGTTAAACCTTACTAGGGCTAATAGGAAGGCTTAATTCCTTAAACTCTACCGTTCCTACTACTAAAATTCCGACTGGGATCTTAGTTAAACCTTACTGGGGCTAATGGGAAGGCTTAATTCCTTAAACTTCGCCGTCCCTACTACCAAAATTCTAACTAGGATCTTAGTCAAACCTTACTAGGGCTAATAGGAAGGCTTAATTCCTCAAACTTCGCCGTCCCTACTACTAAAACCCCGACTAGGATCTTAGTTAAACCTTACTTGGGCCGACGGCTAGTATAGATCTCTCGCTTCTTATTACCTATACTACTAAACTAACGGCTATCTAGTAGTGTTTTCGTCACTAGTAATAGTTTTATAGTAGAGTATCTTATTCCACACTTATTACCGCCCTAGTATTCTATCCTATACTAGTTAACACATTAATAGTCGCTCCTACGCTTATTACTACACCGGTAGCTTCTTCCGCGCTCGACCTCTTCGGGACTAAACGAAGTCGTTAATCGGTTTCTAGTATAGTATATTAGCTATGCACATTCCGAACTACTATCTACTAGCTACCTATAACGTTGTCTAGCTTAACGGATTGCTAAGCTACGAGTTTAAAGAGCTATATCTTACGTTAAGGGATTTGGTTCCGTACTTACTTTAAGGGGGAGCGAGGATTCGGTTAGTAACGTTAGTCGACTTCGTGCTCGCGGGACCCCTAAATCGCTTCACTAGTCTAGTATGAGTATCGCTACTACCGCTAGGATCGGCGAAACATAGTAGACGCAAGGTTATATATAGATTCTACGAAGTTATAGCGATAGACATAGCGTTCAAGTTAGGAAATCGTGCGGCAAATCCCAGTATCTTAGTAGTCGGGTCTCTAGAGAGAAGGCGGCGATATGCTTAGCCTAGAA
This sequence comes from Zymoseptoria crescenta, assembly GCA_026122155.1. Classification (NCBI taxonomy): domain Eukaryota; kingdom Fungi; phylum Ascomycota; class Dothideomycetes; order Mycosphaerellales; family Mycosphaerellaceae; genus Zymoseptoria; species Zymoseptoria crescenta. The sequence goes on from JALRMM010000464.1 coordinate 4,459, forward strand.
GCACCGTATAGAGCTCTCCTAGTAGGTACTCGGGGTTATTAGGGGTGCCGATATTAAGGACTGGACGGCCGGGCATTTAGAGGGTAATACGAGTATACATAATAGACACTTGCCTGCTACCAAGGTGCATATATGGTTGTTAAGCCGATTAAGTTATGAGTTGCTTCGTGTATATAACAGCTCGAGATGTTGCATTTGCCCGTATGGGGTACGAAACGTACTATTAAACTATAGGCCTCTACGACTTCGATGCTACCTCTACCGTCTTTACTATCTCTTATAACGCTAGTTTCTTCTCTAACTTATCTAGGTCTACTACCCCGTTCTGCACTATAAGCTTCGCCTACTCCTACTTTCTATGTCGTGTCGCCTGCTATATTCCTAGCGGTAGTTTCTTAGAGGTTATAATAATCCGGTAGACCTTCGTAAATGCCGCCTTCTATATAATGCGTAGCCGCGACGATCTGCCGCTAACCTAGGCATCTATAGACGGCAACTAGTTGCTATCTACGATAATAATAGTGTCCGCGGGAGGAAGCTTAATGCCAGCCTTAATAGTCGACACGCATATAAGCAATAGGTACGGTTTAGCCGGAACGGTAGGTATAGCGCCGGGAAGAGGCGCGGGATTACCTTACCCTTACGTAAAGGAGGCGATACTCTCGTTTCTCTTCCTCTAGTTGTCCTAGCTAGGCATAAGGACACATGCACCCCTGGATATAGTACCCTGCTCCTCTATATACTTTATGTATATAGCAAGTATCGTAAAGTTAAAAGGCTAATAGCATGCGATGGCGATCTTACGTAGCTATCCGGTCCCTAACGAGACGACCGTTATCGCCGCTTCGATAATAGCGAATACGGTGCGGACGCTATGGTGTCTTAAGATCTCTAGCATATAGCTCTACATTACCGAGCCGGTGCCGGCTTTTAACATCTTTCTACTATAGTCCTTATTAAGTCCAGGTAGGACCTTACTAGACTTAAGTTTAGGGTTCCTAATAAGTAACCCTTCCTCGTCCTCGATAAGCTAGTCTTTAACTACCGGGTTAAGAATCTCTACTCGTAGGCCTTTGTCGACTCGAGCAAGTCGTATAAGACTCGGAAAGACGTTAAGCATATGGAATAAATAGTATAGAGACTACTATTTTTTGAGCCCCTTCTAGACTTAGACGTTCTCTACCTTGTCGTTCTTCTCTATCTCGACATAGGTATCGAAACCTGTATAAGGAGGTTTATCTATAGCCCTCGGGCTATCTCTAGTCGCGAAAGGATCCTACTTTAGGTCGGTCTTAAGTTAAACAAGCTATCTCGCATACTAATCCGTTACTATACGTATTGCGGTGTGTCTCTTATAGTACGAGGTAGGCATAATGGGTAGCTCCGGCAACTTATTATTGGCGCTATCTTTACGAAGCGCTAATACTTCATTGTATTTCGCGAGCTTAGTCTCGTAGTCTATAGTCTTGTCGACGATAACCGCGGAGGCTTTAACGTAGGCATATATACGCTCTTTTAGCTAGTTATAGTTATGTTAGTCGACCTCCTCGTATATTTCGAGCCACGAGGTGTTACGCGGATTCGTTAGTATACTAATTACACCGGAAGCGGAGTCGAAATACGCGTCCTTATATACGTACCCGCGGTTACTACCTATAAGCCTCCGCTGCTTTATATAGCAACATCCGCCCAAAGGTGTAGTCGTTAAACCCTCGAGCGTTTTGATGTCGTCCTACGGGGTCGCGGATAGTGCTAGGATTAGTGGGTTACTAGTAAGTGCTAATATGTACTTAAGTAGCCGAGTTTCTAGGTTATTAGCGAGGTGAGACTTATCTAGTATAACGAGAGAGATCTCGCATTTAGGCACTTTAGTATCGTGCATGCTCTTTAGCCTCTTAGGCATTGTAAGTATAAGCCAACTGCCTAGCTAGTTAGGTGTCGACTCGTACGTATCGCTATCTACATTATCGGCGTATATAATCTACGCTAGGAATGTCGCTACTATAGGAGGGTCCTATTACTACTCGCGAAGGACCTTCGAACCTAACTAGGTAGCGATACACTCGGCCTTAGTCGGTAGATCCTCTACGCGGATCTTCTTATAAAGTTGGTATACCTATCGTGGAAGGTCGTCTTTGCCCTTACCCTTCGTATATAGCGCTAGGCTAGCGTTAACGACCTTGAAGCCCGTCGTCTACTTCTTAAGCTAAGTACAAAAGTTCAGTATCGTAACGCCGGGCACGACGGCCATAATCGGGCCCTTATATACAATCGGCTCGTATAGATACGAGAGGCGCTCGGCGTTAAAGAACTAGCCTTCCCGCCACGCCGGCTTAGGGCCTATATATAGAGCACTACGCTACTACTAATCGACCGTACGACTAATAACATTACTACCGAACCGCTGCTAGTGTCTAGTATACTCCATCGCAACGACTAGGGAGGTAAACGTCTTTCCTAAGCCTATGTCTAGTGCGAGTAAGACGACCGGTTCGCCGCGGAATAAGGCTCCAAGGGTAAATGTAGCGGTATACGCTTATATGACCGTTATACCGAGACCTATACGTAGTAGAGTATACGGCAGTAATATCGTCGTAGTAGGATTAAGCTCGTTAGGGTCGCAGCTAAAGTAAGCGTATGCTTTCTTCCACACTATACCGTCCTTATCGAAGTGCGTTAGACGTAAGACTAGCTACTATACGGTAGTCGTATCGGCGTCTAGTTGATTCTCCGCGTTTAACTGCTTACCGGTGGACATCTATAGATTCTATTCTAAGCGCATAGGCGTTGGAAAGTTAGCGGTTACGGCGTTGAATACCGCTATGTCCAACTATAGCAAAACAGTAGAAGCCGTGTCTAGGAATACCTGGGTGCCGCGAACTATGTTTAGCTATAGGCGAGCATCCCTCTCCGCTAGAGTCTTATTACCGCTTAGGTCTATAATATTAACATTGCCTAACTATAAGGGCGTAGGTAGTACGGGCTCCTAGCGTAGCGGAGGGATAGCGGAGAGGGCATCGATTCTTAACTAAGTCTTAACTTCTAACTAAGTCTTGACTTCTAACTAAGTCTTAACTTCTAACTAAGGTTTGACTTTGGATTGAGGTTCGCGTAGGTTCTTAGGAGCAGACACTATAGACGAGTCCGTAATAATAGGCGTAGTCGGCGTAGGTAGGGGGGTAGCTAGGTCGAGTTAAGTAGACTATACTAAATCTAACTAAGAGTTAGGTAGGGTCGGCGTGTCGTTGACGGATTAGTTCGATAGTAGTAGAAGAGACTATCTATTAGACGTATATATATCCCGGAGTATCTCTACGCCGGTTTACGGATAGCGTCGAGTTAAGCCTCGAAGTCGGGGGTTAAGGGGAGACTTAGTAGCAGCATTATTGCTAAGATAAGTCCTAGTAGAAATGCCGCCGCCCGGTGTAATTGGAGTCGATCCGTTAGGCCGCGCATAGTAATTAAGAGTAGACTACATCGGTATCTCGAAGTTATCGCTATCGGCGAAGACGTCCATTATTTAATCGTTGTTATCTCCGTTATAGTGCCGTAAAGACTTTCTATTGCTCGGGGACCCACTTCTCGGGTGCCCTATATAGAAACGAGACTCGTTCCGCTAAGGACCTTAGCTATAAAGCTCCAACGGCGCTAAAGGAAGCAGCTAAGTAGACATACTCTAAGTAGGAATAGCGGAGGGTTTACGATACTCTAGCGGGAGACGTAGTAAGAGAGCATAATCCCTTACCTTATAAATAAAGAAGTTAACGGCATTGTCCGGAGGAAATCTAGTAGTAGCGACTCGGTACTAGATCTCGTATTAGTCGGCGAGGTCGTATTTATCGATAGAGTAGACCTCGCGGTTCTCGTAGATAAAGTAAATCCCTTCGGTATCTACGCTATAGTCCCGTATAGGCTTATCCTCGCATTTCAGCTTTATCTACTTAACTAATCTCCCCTACTATACGACATAGGTGCTACCTTCGATGTTAAATAGGGTGTTGAATATCTTTTGCCAGATCCTACTAACTTTATACGAGGGCGCCGTAGTGTCGAAGATAACCCGGGCGAAGAAGATGTCGACTTAGTCGCGACTTAACGGCTCCGTGGGCCACTCTAGTATCTCTCGATCTTCCGGATCTGGGATAGTTAAGGGCCGGCTATTAATGTCGATGTTTGAAAGCTTTTTCCGCGCGACTAATACGTAACCAGACGACGCGCGTTGCTTAATAGCACTACTACCGCCTTCGCGTAGACCTGGATTCCGACTAATACGAGAACCTATAGCGGGGGTTGAAGGCGGCTCCGCTATCGCTATACCTAACGTCTTATTGTCTAGATCTTCCTACTTCAAGTTCTTGGACTTGTACTTTGACTTGTTAAAGGCGAGTCGGAGTATCTAGTGCTAAGCGGACACTAACATATCTATATCTCTATACGGGAGTAGCTCGGGGTAGAACTATTCTAGTACGGGTCTACGCGGCACGGGGTTCTAAGGATTATCCGGCTCCTAGAATGGCGGTCGAAATAGAGTATTATTACGTAGATGTTAATAGGCTAAGGTGTCCTTCGCGTAGTGCTCGGCTCTAGTAGGCTAGCGACTACGGTACGTAACCGGAGCCCCCTTCTTACTATATATGCCTCGTACTATCGCCGCCTCTTCCGTAGTCGCTAGCATTAAGGCCTAGATATCGGGAGCGGGTTAGTTAAATACTACCTTTAGGCGTTTCTTACTCGGTGCCTATAACATAGCAAGCATCTCCTACTACGTAGGCTTTAACCGCTTCTTAAGCGCCGTTTGGTCTATACCGGCGCTACGAGACTACGTAGCGCGAGTCCCTACTCTTATAAAAGTAGCCCGAAAAGAGTTTCGATGCCGGTACCTATTTAGTAGACGGTATCGTAGAGGACGTTAAGGTGAATAAGGTGTACTACTTGGGACGAGGACAATAGCCGTGAGTAGTGTAGTGTGTTAGTTAATCCAGCCGATATAGACTTGTCGCTAAGGCGACATAGTAGGCGCGCTAATCCTACGTTTGTCGAAACCGGGGCGAATACGGGCCCGCTAACCGCTATAAAGCCCGCGACGTCCGGAAATAGACGTTTCAGACGTTACGCCTTACTACGATAACAATAGTAATAATATAGACAACCACCTCGCCGGCCTCGCAATATGCTAATACATTCTTAACGTTAGCTATTATAAACGGTAGGAGGGTATAGAGGCTTAGGACGTAAACACCGAATACATACTTACCCTAGGAAGTAGCGAACTATGTTAAGTAAGAACTAACTTAACCGGAGTCGAGTGGTATTGAGTAAGAACTAACTAAACCGGAGTCGAGTAGGTGGTGCTAATCGAAGTTTAGTTAAACGAAGTTAGTGTCGGGTTTTTAGGTCGACGAGATATGTTCCTATAACATATATACGGCCTACGTTAATATATATAGTATGTCGCTAACGATATACTATAAGACGGGTAATAAAGATAGTATATTGCTTATGATCGCGTCCGCGTAGGAGTGGTCGTGTTCCGACTAAATAGCTAGGATAAGGTAGGTCTTTAAGGCTGGGTTAATACTAGGAGTAATCCGGTAGGTGCCCTTAACGTTCTTAGTTTGCTACTATTACCTTTCGGTCGTTACTCTAATCCGGCGAACATACTCTTATAGTAAGGCTATACTCCTCGGTTAGTATTAGGTCGTCTCCTAACGATTAGTAGTAACGTCTAGCGAGGAGTCGGTACCTACCGGATCTATATAGACTATATATAAGGCGACACGGACGATACGTCTATATATATCGGGTAGTATACGTAGAGGGCGCCGATAGAGTACTAGACTAGGTATAGGTATACGATAGCACTTAGTTTCCGACCCGTCGAGAGGTAAGGTCTATAGACACTAAGATAACCCGCGTTAAGGGATCCCCGACTATATAATATATACTACGCGTGCCCTCCCTAACCCTAGTCTAATAAACAATAGCATATATTCTACTCCGAACTAGGCTAACTACGTCTAGACTATAGGCCTCTTTAATACTCGCTCCGGACATGCCTTCTATAAAGGCGACTAAGACGTCTCGTTCCTATAGTAGAGTCGTACCTACGCGTAACGCGAACCCGCGATATATAGCTAAGTAATATACTATCTACGACATCCGCCGTATCCTTTTACTCCCGGCCGAGTTATATCCCAAGTTCTACGCCCTAGTAGAGTAGATAGCGACTATATACGGTCTGAAATTAATAAAGTTTCGGTCTATTATTACGAAGGAGTACGTATATATAGAGATCCTCTAGCTCGTATATACAAATCGGGAGATTAACGAACGCTTTAGTACTACCGTAGAAACGCTCCGTATAACGACCGGTCGAGATGCTTTTAGTAGTCTTCTATTTAAGATATATTAGAATTATAGGCGACGACGGATAAGGCATAAGACGGGAAGAGGGGGTTCCTCGCTACTAGACGTCGATAGAGGTTATATCGGAGAATAGCGGCGGAAGGGATACGATAGACGAAGGGGATAGGTAATATATAAGAGATAGTAACTATTATAGACAAGCTTAGTTAGAAGAAGGCGTTGTGTCGTTTATACGAACTAGATCGGTCTTAGGATAGTCTCGACCGGGCTTCCGTAGTAGACCTAGACAACCTACTCTTTAGCCGATTACTCGACATATTAGAGGTAGATTACGACTTTACGCGAGATCGTAACTATATAGCATAGTAATATATACCGGGCGCTTCCGACGAATGTCTTATAGTAATCGACAATAAGTAGTAATAGAGGGCGGTAATTACATACTTACTTAAAGAAGGAGGTTATATAGAGTTTATAGTGCTAGCTAGGTTAGACCTACGACCCGGGCGTGCTATATAGGCTATCTTAGGCTAAGTAAGAATTAACTAAATTGTTTACTAAAGTTTAGGATAGCGGGCGCCGAGGGAAGGTCAATATCTAATATGTTTAGGTATATATAGCGACTAGCATTCAGGCCGATATATATATATACGAGAATAACGATTTTGTAGCACGACAATAAAGCGATAAGCGATCGCTTCTCTAGTGCCCCTATCGAAGTAGGGCTTATGTCTACGTCGGTTTTTTAATAACGGCAGACGCTATTACTATAGTTAATACTAACTAGGGGGATATAGCTACAAAGTTAATAAAGCAAGAGGTATAATCGTAAGGGCATAGGGCTTAACTATAGGTACTAATTGCGGATATAGATCGAGGATAGCGAGGACAACGTTAGTAAAATTAGCACCTCTCGACGTAGTAGTAACCTTAACTTACTATCCACATTCGACTTCTAGATAGTAGAGGGATATCTACTATCGGATCGCTCTACTATCGTCGACGGCGACGTGGATCTTACTACTAGGACGTAGGTCGTCTAACGCCGCCCATTTAGCTTATTACTACTAGTGCTCTACTACTAGTTATCGCTCTTACCTCTACTACTATAGACCCCCCGGGTCGCGCGTACTACGAATAGAGGAGGGGACGGCGGGCCGACTAAGCGAAGAGGGAGTAGGTTGCCGGAGGATATATAGAAGGAGAGTCCTTTATTAGACGGCTACGGGACTACCGAGTGTTTATATAGCGATCGCTTAAGTATAGTCGAAGTAGAACTCTAGGCGGTACGGATAGAGCTAAGGGCTATATATCTACTATTAATAGAAGTAGCCGAGAAGGTATCGTATTAGCGTAGGCGTAGGAAGGATGCTTAAAGAGGATCTAGGCGACGTTGTCTACCCCTAACCGGGGTAGGTACTACTTTATTATACTACTACAGCGCCTTATCGAACTACCTATTACCGCGAATATGCCTATTTATAGATCCGCGAACGTGTATTACCGAACCGACTTAGTTTTTAATCGATCTTAGTTAGAGTTACCGAATCTCCGCCGATGTCTTAGGGTTAGGGTTTAGGTAAACGACGACGAAATTAAAACCTCCCCTAACGGAGGAGAGAAGAACGCATATTTATAGGATAGCTAGATAGGTAATAGATAGATATTTATATATACTTTAAGCGGCTATATATACCGTTTCCACGAGTTCGAGTGCGGATTTACTATAATTTGTTATATTTCACGAAAGCTAAGCTAAGTATGTTAATATACGACTTTATGTCGGACATCGTCTTAATAAGAAGATATACAACATCTCGACCGTAAGGTAGCGGTATATATCGGCCGCTACGAGGACTAATAGGCCGTGCACTATACCTATATAGAGCGTACGTAAGGCTATTGCTTATTATTAAACTACGATGTTTAATATATATTAATACTATCGATATAGCCCGCCTATATCCGTAGTATACTCTCTATCTCGAAAGCTTACTACTTAAGCAACACGACGAGGTTGGGCCTTCCGATATAAGAGGAATGCGTATGCCCGAGGACTATATAGCTCGCTAGGTCCGCTAACGATATAGTACCGAGGTAGTTACTTATATAGCGACGACAATATAGCGGCTTACGTCGTACGCGTACTCGTATAAACGGCATACCGCTAGACCCAAGCTCTAAATACAATAGCATATATAAGCGCAACTAATCTAAGTTAGAGTAAGATTATCTTAGTTAGAGTATATTAGAACCCGCGCTATTTATTACCTTAACGAACGTCTCGAAGCTCTAACTTCTTAAGCCTTTGCTAAATTATCCTCTTAAACTCCTACCTTATATATATCCTACGAGCTTCTACTATTTCTAGTAGTCCTACCGCATACGATAGTTATATCCTAGGTATAGCCGTTAACCGGCGCGCATCTACCTAATCGATATGCAAGTCGATTCGCGGTAAGTAATTCTAGTCTCTAGCTCGTGCTATCCTATATATAAGGCTAATAGACTAATATAATTATAGCGCTACAACCCTCTAGTAATAAAAGACGACGGCACCGAGCTTTATTATAGCTTCGTCGGACGGAGACTTACTAATTACCGCTCCTATAATAATCTACCCCCTACTAGGCTAGATATACTATTTACTAGTCGCCTTATCTAATACTACCTAGATATCGACAATAACGGCCCGTATAGTTTAATTCCAATAGTATACGGTATTCTCGATAAGATCGGCCCTTATTAGTACTATATTTATATTAACGTAAACGACTTATTTATATAGAGCTTCGTAATACCTCTAACGCGAGCGCTCCGAGCCCGACCCGACTACGACGAGCGTTTCTACTTCTACCTAAGCTATTTCGACATATGTCGGCTCCTAATACCTATACTACGGAACTTGCTAATATATTATATAGCCTCTAATGTATACGCATAACCCTCTACGCCTCCTCGGCTAGAGGCCTCCTACGGATAACCTAGACGAAGAGTCGGCCGGAGTATAAGGCAAGAATAGAAAGAGTATAACGCCGAAAGGTATACGGCTAGAGGGGAGGGACGAACTATAGGACATAGCGATATAAACGATTGTTACGGCTAACGCTGGACGCTTCGTGAGCTCTATAGAACTATCGTAAGGGTAAATAGAGCGGATACGTACTTTACTACGTTTGTCTTCTATACGCCTATTTCTCTCTCTAGCGCTTTGCCTTGCTTTCTCCTTCTTTAACATCTATACACCTAATTCTAACATCTAACTATAGTAAACTAAGCAGTACGTATTACTAGCGCTGCCGTAATAATATACTAACATAGCGACAGCTAATATAGAGCTCCCTCGCCGCTTACCGGGTCGAAATCGACGTCCTATTCCGTAGTAGTCTTGTCGCTCGCCGCTCGCTAATATACTAACGCTATATCGATACCTACCCGGGCAATACTACTAACCTAGCCGACCGCTTCGAGATCCGCTACTACCCTAATGTTTTCTACGAGTACGCCGGCAACGTTATCGAGGAAGTAAAGTAAGCCTCTTAGAACTTCGGACACAATATAGGCTAGTTTATCTACCTACTAGCTAAGGAGCTAGGCGGCAAGTTAATGCGGAAGCTCGGCGTAGCCTTGCTCTCGTACGAGGAGTACTAGGACTTCTATATCTATAGTTACTTTATAGACGACGAGGTAGATATAGATGCGTAGTCCGCGGGTTTAGCGAATATATAGAGGCTAACTATTATATAGGTACTCCGTGTCTACTATAACCTTAAGCTCGAGGTAGTGTCGAATCTAGCATATATACGCAAAGCGACCTAGCACTAAGACTAGGCACTAATTGCCTATACTAGTTGCTAACTAGAGCTCCGACGTAGTAGCTATAAGCAAGGATAGTAAATGTAGATATATAGAAGTAGCAACGGCGCATAAGTTAGTACTTACGGATGTAATAAGATCCTTAATAGTCTAGAAAGGTCGAATGCTATTAAATTATATTTACTTCTATCCGGCTTAGTTATAACAAGCGGGCGTAAGGACGTTAACTTAGTTCTAACTTAACTCTATAAGGTTATAAATAGCATTAATTACATCGACTTAGATCTTACTCGATAGGTAGATTAAGCTAGACCCGGACGAGCTAATAAGATTCTCTACCGTACGGATATTAATAGTAGTACGGACGATAGAACAACGAGTACACTAATGCGGTAGCATTTGCGACATTAATATAGCATTAACTAGGAACTTCTTAAGGGCTATACTAGGCACTCCGAACATCGACGAAGGAGGTCTAGCGGTAGTAGCATTTGCATAGAGCCAGATCGTGCCGAACGAGCTACTATTCGAATATATAGACGGAAAAATAGTAGGTCGAGACCAAGCTAAGTTAGTATTAGGCTAATAGTGCGATAGGAAAGTCGCTACTGCTCGGAAGTTATTATTAAGGCTATTAAACACGCCTAGTATTAGGACAAGCTCGTAAGCATCCGGTTAGATATAGCTAGCTATTTCAAGACCGTATCGGCTTATATATTAATTAGAATATATACGACGATATACGCGGTATATAATATATAGACTACCCTATTAATAGCTCGGAAGGCTAACGATAACTACTAATACTAGAACCTCGACGGAGTATATATCTAATAGATATTCAAAAACAAGCTAGACGAGTAGTATAGCTAGAGCGACCGGCGCCGAGCCGGCATCCTAAAATACGTAACAAAACAGGTCCGCGAGAACATTCCGTAGCTATTTAAAGAGCGCTTCTAGAGCAATATCTCGACGGCCTGGTATAAAGACTCCTTAGAGGGCGTGCTATACGTCGAGAGTAATACGGAGGACAATTAAGAGGGAGGCGACGCGGACGATATAGAGATAGATAACGGCTCTTTATAAGGCACTTAGTTATAGAGTAACCTACCTATAAATACAACGCTATATACTAGGCGTCTACTCTCGACTAAGGCTATACTATTCTTAGACGATAGTGCTATTAGCATAATTAGTAACGAGGGAAGTCCTAGTAGTAGGAACCGTTTAGCGCTAGCCGGCGATAATTTAGGGGATTAGGAAGAAAGGTAAGTCTATAAGACTATTATAAGCGTAGGTACTAACCGTGGAAATAGCGAGGTAGATAAGAGGGAGGAGGAATAAGAGTATAACACTAGAAACGAGGCTAGGTAGGGGCGCTCTTAAGTATATATGTAGCTTAAACGTAGGCTAATAATGCTATAGTAGGTGCCGTAGTAGTAGCGCGGATATTAAAACGACGGGGAAAAGGTACGAGTCGTATACCGGATATAGTATTTAGCTAACGTTTCGGTATAGTAATAACGCTACTATAGAGTAAACCCTAACGACGAGCAAAAGGTATAGTTCTAGGAGCGTAGACAACGGTATCTAGCTAACGTATTAATATAGTAGTAGCGTAACTACTAGACCGACTCCGGCGGCGGGCGAAAGGTACGAGTAATAGGATACTATTCGTATTACGGAGGCTAATATAGTAGTGTAGTAACGTTGCGGGAGTATACTACCTAAAGAACAAATAGTTCGACCTATCGAGGACGATATAGGCGGAGTTAGAGAACTTACTTATAAGTAAGATCGGTATAGAACGAGGCGAGCTTCTCTAGTAGTATAATATATAGACCCGGAAGAGTGCTATAAAGGGCAGTAAGTAGAATAATACCGACGGAAAGAAACCGTTCGATAAGGAAAAATAGAAGTCTTTATATAGTAGCAGTTTTGCTACTAGCTAGGCGCGAAAGTTAAATCGGGTACGTATTATATACGAAGACTACGAGGGTAGCGAGGACAATAGCTGGAAAGATAGTATATACGTCTCGAACTAATTTATTTTACTATAATATTCTTAACGCGCTATAGAGACGTGTCTTTAGTCGTCTAGCTAATAATACGAGCGTAGGTTCAACGATAGATATATAAGAAATAGTGCGTTACTCGGCTTTAAGTATAGTAGCTAGTTTCTATAGAATAGTATATACGTATCTTAAAGGACCGGATGCGTACCTTATAAATAAAGTAGATTAACTTAGATCTAAGTTAAGTATAACTAAGATAGGAATGTTTAATAGGTACTAAAAGAGGTTTAAGCAAAAGTATACTATATATTACGATTATACCTAGAGAGGGCAATAGCTAGTCGAATAGGCAATATAGGAGTAGACGAAGATAAACAAAGCTCTACGTATAAGGTTAAGAAGCAATATTCGAAAAACCCGGAAGGTACGAGTAGAACGCGAGGTCCTTATCGATATATATAGGCGCGAGCGGCACGAGGAGCGCGAGGATACTAAGGTCCTTATACTCCTTAGGATTTTTTTTTTCGTAATAGAGGCGGCGGAGCTTCTACGAATATATTACGATTACCGACCTTAGTAGACCGACTAGAGCCTCGACTATATTAGGACTAGCGCTCTCGACTAGTAACGTAGTAGTTAACCTATAGCTGTTCGAAGTTAAGGGGTATAGTAAAGGTAAGACTAGAAGGCGGATCTATACTATTAATATTGCTCTAATTATATTTACTAGGAGGATAAGGCATTTTAAGGCGGTAGAGGTAGCTTACGAGCTTAAAGAGACTATAAAGCTAGAGGCTATGCGCAAAGAGATAGTAGCTCGAGATAGTACGAAGGTAGAGGGTAGGGAATATATCTAAGGGGAAGGGATTAATCCTATACTTATCGACGATATAGCCCTATTATGTCTACTAGCGTATAAGAAGATAGTAGTAGCTCGAGATCGCGCTTAGCTCGGCTAACGAGTATATTCGGTAGAGGAGGAGGAAGATAAGAGGGATCCGGACGGTATAGATAACGGGGCTAGTAAGCCCGAATATATCTCCGACTTAGCCGATAATAAGGACCTATTCGTTAACGCGAAGGAGGACAATTTAGATAAAGGTAGCGCGAACGTAGGTAGCGAGTATAATGCGAACGGCGGCAACGACCTTTCCTAGGCGCTAGATATAAGGGCTATAGTAGAGGATATAACGGTAAGCGTATATATGCCCGAGCTAGGACTAACGCTAACGCTAACGCTAACGGAGCCGACGGTAAGTAGCCTCGATAAGTATACTAAGGGTAATAATAAGGCCGTAACGCTACCTTAACCGCCGTAGGGACCGTAACGTAAGAAGTAGCGTATTACTAGAGCTATAGGGCCGAAGAAGGCTACTACGAAGAAGACTACTACGAAGAAGACTACTACGAAGAAGACTACTACGAAGAAGACTAGTAATCCTTTAACGATAGAGCTTCGATAGGGAGGTAGTAAACTATTATAGGGCATTCGCCGTGCGTTCGTAATAGGCTCGTACGTCCGGAGGTTGCGTTAGTATAGCTAGAGGCCTTAATTCCGAGGATCGAGGGGAATTACGATCGATATATAGGATTTTAATATATTCTATAGTATCGCCCGACTCGGCCCGAGTACGAATACTCCGCGAACGCCGTACGAACGTACTTGTTAAATATCTTAAGTCTTACTCTCTACTATTAGATACCCTTTAACGACTCTCTTATACGCTACTTCTTCTAGCCTAGTATAACGCTGCATTATTACTACCTTCATTAGTTAGGTAATTCCTTAATATTATCTATATCGTCCCCGTTTACTCTTCTTTAAAAGCTACCTTTTTAGCTTTAAAAACTCTTCCTCGAACAACATTATTATTACTACTACTACTACTACTACCTCCGGCGCTATGCCGACCTCTATATAAGTCTAGACCGTAATTAATACGTACGAATCCTTACCTTACTCGCGTAGCGTTCGTATACTAATCGTATTTAGCTTATACTACCTATAGTAGTACGGTAATAGCGTTTAGTAGGATTGTTTACTCTAGAAGTAGTAGAATTAGGTAGTCGAAGCGCTGGATGTCGACGGTAATGCGAAGAAGGCGAAGAATATACTATACATTCGTTACTATTCGCTAAGCGTTCGAGAAGCTAATAGCTTAGTACTAACCTCTACCGTATTAATTATAGTAAAAGCTCTATATAGTGTTGTTTGTTTGTTTGTTTGTTTGTTCCATTTACGTCCTATAGGAGTCTATGACTATGTAGGACGGTCTATATAGTGTTAGCTCGGTAAGGTAGTAGCAATATTACTATATATAGATTATTACTATGTCGAACTACCGCTCTAACTGCCGGTGTTAGGGTTGTTAGGGTTGTGAACAACCCTAATAGTTACTATTGCCGTCGTTTTGCTTAAAGAAACTCGTGATATCGCTCTATTTAAGGGCTTGGAAGCCGTTAGAGCGAATACTAGCCTCAATAGTGTAAAGATATCGTCTAATTTAGTAGGTGTTGTCGCTCGGATGCTATTCGGTGTAGAGTTTAATGTTTTTAATGCTCTACAACACCTTGGCCATAGATATCTTCTCGTAAACGATAGCATTAGTAGCCTCTTAATCCTTAAGAGACTCCTTAATAGCCGGTTTATATGCTTTAATAATAGAGCGGTAAATTTCTTTATTGCTGTCCTTAATAATCTTATTAGAAGGTAACAAAAGGCTGTTAATATCTATAGCTTCTTTAATCCGTCCTTAATCTTTCAACTCGTTTATCTATAGCTAAACCTAAGCCTTAATATCCACCTTAACCGGCTGCTTCTTTCTCTTGCTTTTGGCCAGGTTTTAAGGGCCCTTACGCTAGCTAAGGAGTCCGGTGTAAAGCTAGTAATGCTCGATTGTTAAGGGGTTAACGTTGTGCTAGGCTTGGAGGGTGTATTTAACCGCGTAATATAGATTTATCGACCTAAGGGGATCTCTGTCGGCCTTGTATTTAGTAAGTATAAAGCCGATCCAGTTGCGGCGGTAGTACGCCTTAAAGTTAGCAACAATGCCTTAATCGAGAGGCTGGATTATAGAGGTAGTATTCGGTGGAAGGAAGTAAACGGTCGTCTACCTTAATAGCCGGTTACTAGCTATAATTTCAGTAACCGCGCTCTTGTATGCGCTAAAGTTGTCTATTAGCAAGAGCGTTAGCACCTTTATCTGCTCGTTAAACTAGTACAGGTAGGTCACAAAGATAGCTCCTGTTATCCACGCTAACTTGTTAGCATACTACTTAATGCCGAAGGCCTTCGCAATGTCGTGCACGTTATGCTATGTAAAACAACGAGGCTTAAACTACTTGTTAATAAGCCATGGCTTTAACTTCCTCGAGCCGTCGGCATTGCATATAAAGTGGATTATAAGCCTAGCTTTAACCTTCTTAACACCGGACTAATCCTTAGTGCCGAGTAATCTATTAGGAATTATGCGCTAATAGAGGCTAGTCTTATCGCAGTTATAGATGTTTTAAGGGTAATATAGTCGAAGAGCAAAGTGGACTTCAATTTTATTAGTTATATAACTAGCTACAAACGACGGCGACGCGGCGATAGTAACCTTCTACTACCACCGCTCTGTTACTAACACTAACTTACTATATCTACCTATAACTACACTATATCTAAGCTGCTAGCCTCGCCCTTACGCTTTCTTCCTTTTATGCTATATCGAGCCTTAAAGCTAGCTAGCTAGCCGTTACTAAAAGCTAGCTCCTTTTAACCGCGAAACTAAGGGCTATCTAACTATAACAGTTTAGCTTCCAGCTTGATTATATTACCGGTTATAATGCCCTACTTCCGCTCTATGCGCTGTACGAACTCGAAGAGCATGCGCTCTAGCTCTAGATACAACTCTTGCCGCACCCTCCTCTTTTGTAGCTGTGCAACTACTCCACTACTACTACCGCCCTTACTAGCGCTTCCAGCTCTTCCTACGTTGTTAAGCACCTTAAAGCGGTTACTAGGGATGTTGGAGCACGTGGACTAGCTAAGCTCGATGCTATATTCCTTCTTAAACTACTTATAGAGCTAACCTTAAGTAGCCTTTGGATAAGCGAGCCTACGAGCACGGAGGGACTGCTTTTAAAGATTAGTAAATAACTAGCGAGCTATAGCAAGAGCTAGATACAACACACGATAAATTCGATGGATTTTAAGACAATAGTGGGTATAAGGATACCGCTCTACGAGAATTTGGTGCCCTACTATACCAAAACCGGCAACCTCCGTATAGTAATACCTACCCTGTTAACTACCCAGGATATTACTATATCGTTGTATCGCTATAGCCTACTAATTATAGGTAAGAATCCAGGAGATATTACTACACGTAGAATATTACTAACCGGAACATGCCTATACAGAGCTTTTACTATATAGTAGGCTACTAATAGAGGCCGGTAAAGGACGTACTACTCCGTCTCCCTACGACCGGTATATATATTCGAGCTCTACTATATATCTAAATACTAACTATTATAGGTATATTGATGCTAATATCGCCTACACCATCTACTTATCGGAAGAAGCGTAGTATATACGCTACCGTATAAAGGGCTTCTCGGTGCGTTCGCTACCTATTCGATGTGTATTTGTACTCTTACTAACTCTAATAAGGGCTGCCGTACCTTCGAGGCTCCGCCTCTACCGCTAATAACTACTCTAGAATAGGAGGTCGTAGCGCTATAGGAGCAGCTTAACAAGGTAGCGTAGGCTTAGCGCATATTAACTAGCAAGTTCGAGTAATTTAAGGACTACGAGGTGCGTCCTTAGCTAGCACTCTATAAGACGTAGTTATAGTAGTTTAGTAGGCGTATTACTAGTCGAGAGAGATAGGCTATTAATATATCGGACTTGGAGGCTAGACGCGCTAGCGTTCTATAGCGCTATCTACGTTAATAGTATATGTAATTCGAGGAGATAGAGGGCCTTATCGAGTACGAATAAGTAGCGAACGGCGTACGAGTATACTCGTTCTTTCCCTTAGATATCTCTTAGCTAAGGATGTTATTGTTATAAACGTTATCGTTTGTTTATCGTAGTAGGGTTAGGGTTTAGGTTGTTCCTTCACCTTAATAGCGACGATAATAGTAATAACGAGGTTCTATTTATACTATATAATACTCGTAAAGGGTTCGTAGTAGTGCTCGTTAATTGCTATATACTTTTCGTAGCTTCAAGGCGTATATTTGGCGACTTTTATATATATCTACACGTTATAGTTAATTGTTTATTAAATCCACACTTAAACGAGTAGGAATTAACTACTCTTAAGGCATTCGCGTAGTAATATCGTAATTAGTAATTGTTTTCGTCGATTTAATTAATTACTATTAGTCTAGGATATATATTCTCTAACGATCTCTAACAATTTCACGTTCGCGACGTTCTTAGTATATTCGCTTACCAAAACCCTTATTTCTATAAAAGCCGGAGAGATTTTCAAAAATTTGAAATCTTAAAAAGTAGCGGGGTAGGCTATTTCGGCTACCCTAGAAAGAGAGGTAGAGATCGACCGAGAAAGAGAGCGAAAAAGAAAGGTAGAGCGCGCGAGTCCTTCTCTTTTACGACTAAGAAAGAAAGGGAGAAAGAGAGGTAGAGTATAGAGCACGCGTATATCTTTCTCTTTTATAACCGAGAATAAGAGGTAGAAGAGCGCGAGAGAGAGTATAGTTATCCGATAGTCTTATCTTTTCTCGAGTATAAGAAGGACAGTATATTAAGCGCGAGAAGGATAGTAGTATATCGAGCGTAAGAAGGATAGTAGCGTATCGAGCGCGAGAAGGACAGCGTACGTATCTATAAAGATATTAGTAAAGAGATCGAAAAGTAGACTCGAGATAGAAAGAGAAGAAGGTAGACTCGAGATAGAAAAAAGGACGGTATATCGAGCGTAAGAAGGACGGCGTATCGAGCGCGAGAAGAATAGCGTATCGAGCGCGAGAAGGATAGCGTACGTATCTATAAAGATATTAGTAAAGAGATCGAAAGGTAGACTCGAGGTAGAAAGGGAAGAAGGTAGTAGAAAAAGAAGAAGTAAGACGCGATAAGAAGGTAAATAAAAGAACTTAGGGAAAGAGAAGGAAGAAGAAGGAAGAAGTAAGACGCGACGAAGGTAAATAAAAGAACTTAGTCGGATTCGAGTCGAATTCGAGTCGAGAAGGTAGGGTTTCCGCTCTTACTTCCTACTTACTTCCGACTTTCGTATCTTAGAAATCTCGGAAGCTACTCGCGGATTCTACGAATTCTAGATTTATTTTCTCGTAACGTAGTATATCGTTATCGACGAGAAGTCTATACTTAGTACGCGAATCCTATCCTAGATAGATCGGCGCCTATAGTAAGCCTATCCTAGCCGAGAGAACGAGATTTCTAGGGGGTTTAGAGTACTACTTATCGGCGACTTCTTTTAACTTCCGCTAGTCGTACTAACGCCGTTACTTAGTACTAGATACCTTACTATAGAGGAGCTAAACGGAGTAGAGTACTATTACTCGCTAGACCGTACCTTATACCTTACGCGGCTTATTCGATAAGTAGGTATAGATCCCGAATCCGTAGCGTTTAAGGTAGTACTTTAAGATCTACGAAACGGCGAGGTTACCGAAGAGTACTATACTATACTATCCTCCTACGTCTTTACGGATAACCCGGGCGAGCTAGAAGCGTTTAGTAAGGCCTTACGACTCTTTAGTATAAGGAAGGCTATTACCGACTATAATACCGCGTTGTTAAGAGCTACTAAGTAGCCTATAATTACTATTATCGCCTAGTACGATAGACGCTCCTCGATAAAGCTTCTAGATAACGACTTCGGCGGGATTCCTACTATTCTTTATCTTTCGATAGGCTCGTAAGTTAAACTTACCGAGAATATCTAGATAGAGGCTAGCTTAGTTAACGAGTCCTATAGTAGTATTTACGATATTACTTAGGATCTGGAGACTACGAATCCGCGAGAGATGCTTCCCCTTTATCTCTTAGTCTACTTCCCTAGCTATAAAGGACCTACTATACCTAGACTCCCGCTAAAGGTCGTACCGATCTATACGAGCCGTCGAACCCTTACTACGGAATTAGAGAACTACTTAGTAGCAAGAGAGCGTTAGTATAAATAGTTCCCTATTATTCTCGCCTATATAATTACGGTATATAAGTCGTAAGGAATAATACTCGACGTAGTAGTTATCGACCCTACGGAGACGTAACGTACTCCTAGCCTATAGTACGTTACTATCTCTCGCGTTCGAAACCTCTAGAGCCTTTTCTTCTTAAAGCTATTTAGTCTAGAGGACCTTCGATCCCGGCCTACTTCTATTATAGCTATATAAGTAGAGGACTTTTAACGTCGTAGTAAGTAGCTTATCCCGCTCCCTCCTCCTTCTACTCCTACTATCCTACCTAGTAGAACCCTCGCTATACCTCCTTAGACTATCCCGTACCGCGAATCTCCTAACTCCCTCTAAGCGAAATATTGCTACCTTACTCTAAACTCTCCGCCTACGCCTACCCCTTCCTAGAACCGACCTTCTCTAAATATCTCTCCTACTACTTCCTAGACTCGACCTCCCCTAGATAGATAGATTTGTTTTATATAGCGTTAGACGGCGTTAGGGATAGGAAGTAACTTATAGGACTTTATATACTAAGGTTAACTAGGGTAGAGATTTTACCTATGTATTATAGCAATCTATAATACTATATAGCCGGGTTTACTAGCGTAGTAGTAACGGAAGTTATAGTACCTATATATTATAGATAAATGCCTAGAGGTACGTACCTAAAGCTACGTCGAAGTAAGAAGGGTCTATAGCCCGCCCGGCCTCTTTTTTTCTCGAGTTTTTATCTATAGTTGTTAACCTAATTTGATTTTTGTTTATAGTACTACTATTATAGTGTACGTAATTAACCCTTTTTAACTTTAGCTATTAGCTAATCGATCTACCCCGGTTAACACTCCTATTAGAAATCTAGTTAACTATTATAGGCCCTTCGGGCTAAATATATCGTTTACTCTACTACTATTTTATAGCTTCCTACTATTTATTTACTATCCTTAGTATACTAACCTACTCTATACTATTATAAGTTGTCGTTTAAATTATCTACTTATATCTTCTCCTCTAGTTGTCTTTCTAAACTTTACTCTTATAAAATAATAGATAACAGCGTAAAAGCTACGTAGACTATATAGTTTATAGCTATTAACCTACTTTATTAGGAAAAAAAGTTAAACTAACCCGGGAGTTATTAGCGATACTACGACTTTAAGAGAGAGACTTAAAAAAAAGTAACAGTAGGGCAAAATATAGTATTAAGGCTAGGTAAAGGAGGCTAGAGGTAAATTAAGCTATAGTAAATCTATAAACAGTTCTAAAACTTTCGCCGAAGCTACTAATCTTAAAGGTCCGAAAACTTTACCTAGCTAGGGCATTACTACCTCTTACGTAAAGAAGTTATATAACCCTACTTCCGTATAGCGGTTCCCTAAATACTAAATAGAGCCTCTACTTTTAGGAGTATAGTACTCTATAATAAGGGTGGGTTAAAGGGGTTAGCTAGTTAGAGGTTAAAGAATTTAGGTTGAATATATCCCTTTTATTACCCCGCACTTGGGTAGCCTAGCTAGCTAAGTATTAGCTCTATAAGCTACCTAGCGTAGAATTTGCTAAACGGCTAGTAACGGTAGAAATTAGACTACGTATAGCCTATCCCTTTACTCCTAATACGGTTATTCCCGATATATCTAGGGAACTAAGCGCGATTAGCTTCCTTATTAGACTAGGTCGAAAGCGTGCTTTTAATTAGACGAATCCTGAGTTTTAGCTTATAGGCCGCCGTAAGCAAGGATTAAATGCCTATACTTACATAAACGCTGCCCTACCCGTTAAGGGTTTTAACCTAGTTATTATTTGGAGCATAGACTTTTATTATTTGGAGCTTTTCGAAGGTTACGTACCTAGGACTCGTTTGTTTGTTTGTTTGTTTGTTTGTTCCATTTACGTCCTATAGGAGTCTATGACTATGTAGGACGGCTGTCTCGTAACAGCAGTCTATCTATGTACAATCGTTGTTCTCTCGTATCTCTTGACCTTAGGGAAAGACCCGTGCCTGGGGTAGTAGCAAGCTAGTACCGAAGGACTTTAAACAAAGACAAATAAAGGAAAAAATAAAGGAGTGTAGGCTAGACTATCTCGTCTTCGCCTCTTGCTAGGTGCTAGGACCTTAAGGCAATCTTTATATCCGAGAGAAAGGTAGTAAGGTGTTTCCGGAGTTCCTTATCTGCTACTATTTCTAGTAGAGATTGTGCTTGTCGTAGCGGTAGTGGCCTAAATACGT
>JALRMM010000465.1:0-25969 GCA_026122155.1 Zymoseptoria crescenta
CCTAGCCTTATTCGAGACTACCTCCGACTACCTTACGATAAGTCTACGAAAAAGGGGTCGTAATGTACACCCCTTAGTCGAAGAGCTCGTCCGCGATATGCCGCCTAGCCCCGAACGCACTAAGGTCTTATAGGCCCAAGCTTCTAGTCGTTATAGGAAGAAGGCTACGGAGGCAAAGGCCGTACTCCGAGAACTTCAATCCGACTAGGTTGGCGACCGATCCTTTCCACTCTATTATAAGAGCAGATAGGTTCCAGCAGGCCGTACTATCGAAGATCGGCTCGCGGCGGTCCCTATCTATTAACCTTACTCACGCGAAGATACGAAAGAGAAGATAGCATACGTCGTTACCGCTAAAGACGAATTTCTATCATCTAGCGAATTGGCCGACCGCGGGTCCGCTAAAGAACTAGCTACCTTAGCTAGCGCCGACTTATACGAGGAAGATAGAATAAGGCTTCCTACTCGGCCAGATGTAGACGACGGTAGTATCCCTCAAGCTATAGATCCGGTATATCCCCGTACGTTAGAGACTATATATGCTCCTACTTACTACAACATTAGGTCGACGTACGAACTCCCTCGCCGTTTCTATCCGAGGCCTCCGATCTCGATGCGTCGGATAACGATAGCGCTATCGAAGAGGGAGAGACACCCCCGTCGTCGCCTACTAGTACCGAATACGAGAGCGCCGGGGAGGATTTCGCTACGACCTCTAACTATGCCGGCCTAACCGTTAATCCCTGTGGTCCTCCCCAGTCTAGCTCCTCCTACCCTATCGGTTAGCACGTGTCGGTTACGGACGCCTCGGAGTTCGACGAGGAACCTCCGACCCCCGAATCTTCGTTTATTAAGTAGCACACAACCGCCTTTGATAAGGTAGCGGTCCGGGCGTCCTTATACTCACCCGCCGCGATGCTATATTATTATCTAGCCGTCTTTTAAGGCTATACCTAGGCAGAGCACGACGACAATAAATCTAGGCACGAAGAGCAATTCCGAGAGACGCATAGGACCTACACTAGCCTAGTATCTAGCACCTTACGACAAGATCTCAATTATACAACCCTAGACAAATCGTCTATAATAACCCTCGAAGAGAGCCGAAGCTCTACATTCTCCGAAGAGGCATTCGCTAAGCTCTTCGAAGGCCGCAGTAACAATAGCGATTACTTGCCGACTTCTATCTGCGTCTATAAGAGTTATAACGCTAAGTCTCTAACCGCATCTATTACCTTCGACATCGACTCGCATCTCGGCTAGGCTACTAGCTTAGCCGCGTTTCGACATACCTTGGAGTTCTTCGAGATCCCGCCTACTACATAGTAGATAGAGGGCAATCTTTACCTCGTACGACTGGAGAACGCCGGGATCTTTAATCCGGACAAGCTCGACTTCGTAAAAATGGATGTTGCGTACTACTTCCTCTTTATAAGGGACCGCGAGGCAGCCGCTAATATTTACCTCTACTTCCTACGCATTCGGCACCCCTCTAACAAACTTACTGATTTCGAACTCCAGCGCTAGCATAACCTAGTCTGGATTCCTACGATATACTAGGTCTTCGATAAGGACGAACAGTGCCGAGTGCCGAACAACTATCTTGCGGCGAAGTTACGATGTAAGAGTAAGAAATCGGAGTCCCACATTGGGTCCTCCAACGCGCGTAATACTGTAGCGCAGATTAATCTTACTATAGACCCTCGCTACTATCCCAAGCTCTAGGACGCCGTCGAGTAGAAGCTTACTATACTGTCCCCGGACGACCCCCTTGCCTTTCCGTAGATGTTCTTCACGTCGAAGAATACTAAGTACGACGCGCGATTCCGGCATAATCGGCTCGTCGATACTCTTAAAGGATGGGAAGCATTCGTTCAGAAGTCTTATAATATAAGATACGTAGACAACCTTATTGTCGACCTCGGAAAGGAGGTAACCCCGACGGCAACGTACTGGAAAAACAGCGGCTTCTTTCGCGCCTGCTGCGTAAAAAAGGCCCTTCGTTCGCTTTATTACTCGCCCGAGACGTCTATCCCGAATCCGCTCTCTAGCTTTACTTAGTACTCTTACTGCGGCCTCCGCGACCTATCTAATTTCATAGCCGTCCCCCCTACTAAGTTAATAATTGCGGAATGGGGCCTTCTCTACTTCTAATAGTACTCTCAAATTAAACAGGCCCTCGATGCTACTAAGGTCTACCCGTTCGCAAATAACGGGCTCAATTTCCTATCCGTGGGACTAGCTAAAGTTAGGGACGTTAACAATTATTATATAGGTTAACGAGTTAACTGGCCATCGTTAACGGAGAGCTATATCGCGAGTAAAATACGCACTAGTAACAGCCTTAGTCGGCGACGCTACGATACGCCCCACCCTACGAGGGAAGAGCACCGAATAACCTTCTCGGCTTTAATAGACCTCCTCGACGAAGCTAAGGCAGACACTAACTAGGATTAAATACTGGAACCGCGGCCTCGCTATCCGCTGCTGCCGCTGTGGGTAATCCCTACTAGGACATTTTTCTCCTTTATGTAGGACACCCTAGACGCGCGATGCACTTATATCGAGTGGATTCTTATACGTCGCGGCGAGTCGGTCTTATCGACGCATACCGAGGTTCTATATGCGATAATACTGTCCCTACGAGTCTTCGCCCAGGTAGTGAACCTAAGCTCGGAGGTACCTAGGCTATAGACACATAAGAAGCGGGACCCTTACGACAAACAACGTAGAGCCGGATTTTCGCCCAACTTTAAGCATTACGGATTCTACTAGATAAGTCGGATCGTTAACTGGAGGAAGGGCGTTATTGTCGACAGATACCGTCCGGACTTCTTATACGCCTTTAATAGGCTCTCGCTATTTAAAAACAGCGGCCCGCCGGCTCGAAGGGTAGTCTATAACTAGGACGCCCTAGAAGCGGCGGGCAAGATTATAGGATTCGCCTAGAAGGTATAGACCGAGACGTTCCATAATGTGGTCGTGTAGGTACTGGCCCACTTAACGGTCCGGCAGTTTCGAGTCGACGTCCGTAAGTCTATCGTTCGGGACTTTGAAAACGATAGCCCCCTCGACGACTACGGTTAACGGCCCTTTACGAAAGACTATCTAGAGACACACTGTTACGGCAAGTACTACCTCGCGGAGCGCACTGCGTAGGCCTTGCGGAGTCCAATGTCTCTACTAGACTACTACTTCGGGGACCTAGGTCTGAACCTACCCGCTCCGGGGCGGAAAAACTTCGATAAGGCTACGTATCGCCGGATCGGGGGAATAGTAGAGAGGGCGAGTCGCGGCCTCCTTACTCGGGTACCTCCTAGATCCCCGACATACGGGCGCACGGTCTTTTAGACTTACCTCCGAATTATATATCTTATAGGGAATACCGTGTCTCCCAACGTACGAGCCGGATGCACTAGTCTAACCGAACAAAACAAGGCATCGTAGCGACGCTAGATCCGTATCGCGTGTTCGGTAGCCCCCTCTAACGACATTAAAGACCCGTAAGTAGTATACTCCGGCTTGGATAGCAACTTCTACCGGTTCGCGGCCGGTTAGGCGAGCGACTTCAACTACTCCTCTCGCCTACGCCGGCATCGATAGGAAATAGCGGCTAGGAGCCTAGACGAGCTCGTAGAATTTGTCGAAGAAGAAATGTACAACTAGTTCGATGCAATGCAAAGGGAAGCGGAAGGAACGGCGAAGCTAGCTAGGAGGGCTTAGTAAGCTATAAAGACCCCTTTTATAGACAGACTTTCCGGCCTTTCGTAGATAGACACATATATTAACATCTTCTATCTATCTTGGTTATAGGATCCTTCTACGCGAGCCGCTACCGTTACGTTAAATTAAACTGGAGCCCTAAGTCCTAGTACTACTTACTAGTACGGCTCTATCGGCAACTACGTTATAATGTGGAGGGATCGGTCGACACTAAGGCTAGTGTCGTGCTAAGCTATTTCCGGTCGGGATTCGCCGGGCCGGCCGCGCCGCTCTTACTACTGCCCGTTTATCCACTAATATATACTATACTACTCTTACGACCCTTACTACAAGTTATCTCGCCCGGAACTACCCCCTACCGCTTCATAATATGTAAGAGGAGCAACGTACGGCTATCTAGGCTATACTAGACGAGACTATCGCCGAGCACGGCAACCTCGACCCTGCCCTCGAAGCGGTCCCCTAACTTCGAGGTTATTAAAACCTTAGGCACGAGCATAGCTACCCACACTCGCCTACGGATACTTTACCCGTCGGTATAAAACCAAAATTACACCCAACCCTATTACAAGAACCCGTGGAGCCGACGGCGAGATCCCCTACCCTAGCGAAGGGACCTAGCTAGACGTAAACGGACGAGGCGGGGTTAACGACGGCGTCCTCTTAGTATACGTCCCGTCTCCTAGCAGCCGAAGAGGAGAGCTTTAGCGGCTCTTAAAGCCTAGATAGCGTAGCGCTAGACGACAACAGGATTAAGGAAGACCCAGGTAGGTGCGCACCGTTACCCGTTTACCTAGAGCATACTAACCGTGGGATAGAATTCGTTAAAGCGCTTATGTACGTAATGTAACTTATGTATAAGGAGACCTCGCCCGACGGCGGCCTACCGCCCTAGGACATTCCCGAAGACGAGAAGGAGGCGTTAGATTAGAACCGCACCTCTAGGACGGATTCCGCGCCCGACCCCCGGCACTCCTAGCGCCGAGACTATAACAACCGCTACGTTCGAGTCGCTAGGATGTCGGCGACAGACTACGGCTATCGAGATAGATATAGTCGTCGTTACACCGATAGCCTTACTAGCTAACAAAATTATACTAGCCGTACGTTACGTATCGCGCGTTCTTTACTCGTAATCCTCGTCCCTACTCTAACGTAGATAGACCTCGTATTACCTTCTATCGCTATCGGTTCCGCATTAAGAGACGTTTTACAATCGGGCGGAACCCCCCCCTACCCCTACTATTCCAATGCCCTATAATTTAATAGCGGGGTTAGTCTTGGCACTACTTCGATTATCCTTGTCTCCTTCTTATCGTTAACCTTCTATTAACAAAACCCCTTACCCTCTATATCGCTCGTTGCTAGGTTATCGTGTCGCACCGTACTCGCGCCGTCGTTCCGCCCCCGACATCGACGCCTAGTAGGATTCCCTTTCGCGGCGTGTCGAAAGTATGTCGAATCCCTCGGTCACTAGGAATAGCGCCTAGGATAGGCTTATTAAGCTTATCGAGAGCTATTAGAATAATCCCGAATACATAGCGGAGGTGGCTCGCATAATTCGACAAAGTACCGATGTCCGCTACCCCGATGTACGCTTATGCTAACGAAACGAAGCCGAGGAACGTAGAGCTAAAGTGCCTCTATCGGCCTACGGTTAAGAGCCACTATTAGCTCGGCGCCTAAACGGACGGGTTAAGTAAGCCTCCTCTTCCCACACAACCCCCAAATCGTCCTCTAAGTCTTACTTAGATACTACTGCCATAGGGGCTTCCCTATTACCGACTATAGAGCCCCACCGTACGGAAGCCGGCATTAACCTAGAGTCGTACTCGTAAAGTGGATTACCCCATCCGAGTTAGTTAGTCGATTCCGTGCACACCGAGACCGAGACGATAGGTAATTATTTAGTGTTGTAATTAACCGAGGTATCGAATAAGGATCCGGACATCGAGCTACGTACGTCCAGCCTATCGATTAAATGCTATGCATACGTTTCGATCCCGTTCCTTCTCTACTACGAGCATTCCGCTAACGTAGCCATATCTCTTATAGGTCCGGAAGTACGATATGTTAAGACGAAAGACCGTAGCGGTAGAACCGCGTGTCCACCTCGGGGCACGCGCCTTTCCATACCTCTATATATAAAGGCGTCCAGCGACGTTATTAGATGTAACCCGTAGCTAGAGCTTACTGCTCCGCCGACCCGACCTACTAAGTCCGACGGAAAAGAGGGCGAGACTTACGCGCCGTAAGCGAACTTAAGCTTCTTATTAAATGTACCCCAGATGTCGTAGGATATGCAGTCGTTTAATAGTACGACCCCGGATCCCGACGTAGGTCCAGTTATTATGCATCGTAGAAAGATACCTTTAACGCTATTACCTAGGAATAGTCCGGATCCGAAACGAGCTCGCATCGAATTAACACACAGCCGCAGGGTATCTCTCTCACCTTATCGGGAACGGAAGAAAAGCGTCAAGGAGATAAAGGACCGGTTTAACTTCACGGTATTTGGTACGCCGCTACCGGAGGATTTAGAAGTCTCGGACGGGAAGTAGTTAGTAGGGCCCGCGGCTACGCGGACAACCTAGAGCTAGTACTCTACCGCAAGAATTATAAAGAACGCGGAATAACTAGTATCCGCAATGTATACGTAGCATCCTATCTCTTCTAGTCGTCTACCTTCGCGAGTATTAATCCGGATTATAAGCTACCCTATACGCATTGCTCCCGCTAGACCTTATGTAATAGCCTATAGTTCGCCCGATTCCGGCTTGACGTTCTATATAGTATACGTGCTACATATAGAAAGCCGACCCTCCACGTATTTCCACTACCTACAAAGGGACTCGCTACTAGTACACCGTATGTTTCTACTAGCTCTATACCTACTATAAGCCGAGCCGCTGTTCCACCCGAACGGCACAGACTTATAGACACTACCATAACATTCTCTCGCCCTTCTAGTATTACTTAGAGCATCCTATGTCCGCTCTCTAACTACGTTACCGACGATTTGGCTTGGCACGATCCTGGAATTTGTGTCGGCGGGAGTAGGGCCACGCGGATACGGCCGCGATTAACAAACTAAGCGGATACATCTATTACAGTCTAAAAGAGCTCTCCACCTTTCTCGATACTTTAACATCGGCATTCCGTAACTACTATCGCACCGTACTTTACTATGGACCCGAGGAACGTGCGCGCTAGGAGGGTAGATCGAGGAGTATCCCGCCTCGATCTCCGATACGATATACAACCTTCCGTTAACGACACCGGCACCCGCGGTTAGGACGACCTCGCGAGAATGCGTCGTAGTAGCACATTAATAGGCGATTAGCAGCTAGACTCGCCGACCCCGCGGCTACGATATAAGAAGCTCGCGAACGTAAGGCCTGCTTTTATACTAACATACATCTACTAGCATCCTCTCGAGACCCGCGTACGGCAGCCGTGGAGGATAGAGAAGCTATAGAGTTACACACGGCCTCTAACACTAGGACGACAACGTCGAATGCTACCTCCCCTACGTCGCCGAAAACACTATAGAGAAAAGTAGCCAAGCCTCGCGCGCCGGCATCCGACCCGTTCACTACCCCTTAATTTAAACCCGCCGGCGCCGGCATCCGAAAACCTACCTAGTAGACTCCTCGCTTAGCGGCCTCGTAGGTCGCCCTCGTAACTATTATTAACGCTCCGGATCGTAACACGTCTTTGCTCGCTAACTACCTAACTTTCAAAGGTCTTCTTAATCCCTATATTGTCTAGGATCCCGCGAGTCCCAAGTCGACCGGACGTTTCGAGGCCGTAGATACTCCTCGTAGTACGGCGTTAAAGTAGTGGTTATTCGGTAGGTTATGTCCTATATAATGGATATTCCCCGATACGCCGTGTCGCTAACTTCGAGTAGATAAGGCGGCTATCCCCGGCTAGGACGTGTCGCTGCGGGTAGTGGAAGAGGAAGAGAGTCCGGCGCGTACGAAGAACCTATTACCGTCGAAGTCGAGCGCCCCTCCTAGTATAGGCAAAGTCGAATCGAAGAGGTCTAGTATGCCGATCGCACCTTAGACTTCTAGCCTCCCTACGGACGTCGTTAACTTGTACTCCGACGCGGAGGAGTCGGCCCTAGAGAAGGTAACGACGAAGTAGGGAGGGATCGCCGGGAAAGGCACCGCGGCCGGCCGGCCGGATCGCTCTCTAAGCGTCGTTTATACCTCCGACTCGGGTTATTAGGGCAAGCAGCTAATCTCGGCGATAGTTCCACTAGCGAGCGGAAAGAGGACCGGAAAGGCGGTCCGAAAAGCCTACGATAGTACTTAGCCGTATAGGAAGTCTTCGCCAGCCGTTAAGCTAGCTTCACGTCGGCTAGTAGACCTTTATCCTAGCGCGAACTCGTTTCTTCCTCGAGGCACTCGCTTGGACACCCCCGTGTCTAGGGTAACGATTAATCCCCCCGAATCGAGTTCGAAGAACCCCGCGCGCTTAATCGTCGAGCTATCCGATAACTAATCCGCGTCCAGCGGTAAGATCCGCGACAGATAGGATATAGGCACCGGGAGGATATTAGTAGGGTTCTTTCGGTGGAGCTGTCGCGTAGCATTACTTATTCTAGCTTAATGCGTAGCGTTAGTAGAGGACACGACGTGGTCCAGTCCACGATTATAACATTATGCGTTGTATTCGATCTCTATCCTCGCTACATAGCTAGGTTCGGCATAACCCCAGTGTTACTACTAATCGATCTTATGCAATACTTCCTCTCGAATCCCTAGTAGTCGCCGATATTATGATTTCCTATGTCTTATATCGACCTCTAGTTTGCTGCCCACTCCAATCCGCTAGTCTATTCGTAGGCCAGCTACACCGCTATATAGTCGCTATACCCTTACATTCTCGCTTTCTTAACGTTATCCGCCGCCACGTCCGTAACCGATTCTCTAGCTTGGTATAACACTAGGACTAGTGTCGATCCAGCACGACCCGTTCTCGATCCTCTAGCTTAGTATAACACTGGGACTAGTGTCGATCTAGTACGACCCGTAACGGCCCGTAGCGCTACGACTAACATATCTTGGTCTTCCACTTCCATAGCTTCTCTATCCATCCTCCACACTTTACGCAGACCGTTACATTATAAGACGACTCTTCGAAAAGAAAGCCCCACCGTAGGGCTAGCACCCGAGCTAATCGTTAAAGACGGCGTCTAAGTAGCGGCTAGGTAGCACAACTAACACCGATCGTAGTAATACATGTAGTAGCGTAGTCCAGACCTCGACCTTTACTAACTACTCGACCCTAGGCGGCACGTCTATAGACACTGCGCCGTATCTTAAGCTACCCCCGTAGACGCCCGGAGTTCCGCCTAGAACGCCCGCCGCACTACCGCTAATGCCGCCGCGTAGGGGCCTAGGCTCGAGTGCCGTCTAGCCCGAGCCGACACCCACGCCGAACTTGTTTACTACCGCCGATAGCGCGGTCGACTATAACATACCGGACGCCGCCGAGCCGCACACCTCGACTTAGGCTACTAACAATAATGCGCTATAGTCCCCGATAGCCGCCGCAACGGCCGTACTAGCGACGCCGCGGTTAAAAGTCATAAGCTCCTCGGACACTTAGCAGTTAGGCGCCGGTAGCCGTAAGCATCGGCGTAACGGCTCTCGCTCCGGTAACGCCGTTACCGCTATCTACCGCTACGAGCATACTAGCCTGCTCGCTGGCAGTCCGCCCTATAAGGGCAGTCTAAACCCTTATATCGTCTAGCCCGCCCCGGCTATTATAGGACTATTAATGTCCCCAACTACTGCTACACGTAACCCCCGTCCCTCTAAGCATTAGGAACCTATAGGTGAGTTTATCGGGGCGTTAACACCTACCACTGCCCCACTAACTACGTGTAGAACTAGTAACGCCCGCTCGTATACCTAAAACGCCGGCGGATAATAAAGGCGACGTCCCCGTTAATACCCCTCGCTTAGCGTTCCGCCTAGCACCGACCTCTCGTCCTAGTAGGTAACGTCGCCTTAGACGTCGTGGGATTTCCCGTTACTAACCTCTTATAGAACTAGTAACGCCCGCTCGTATACCCGACACGCTGGCGGACGATAAAGGCGACGTCCCCGTTAACACCCCTCGCTTAGCGTTCCGCCCGGCACCGACCTCTCGAACTAGTAAGTAACGTCGCCTTAGACGTCGTGGGATTTCCCGTTACTGACCTCTTATAGAACTAGCAACGCCCGCTCGTATACCCGACATACCGGCGGACGATAAAGGCGACGTCCCCGTTAACACCCCTCGCTTAGCGTTCCGCCTAGCACCGACCTCTCGAACTAGTAAGTAACGTCGCCTTAGACGTCGTGAGATTTCCCGTTACTAACCTCTTATAGACCCCGGAACGCCTACTCGTGAACCTAAAACGCTCGTAGAGTACGACGACAACGTCGCTGCTAGTACCCCTAGTTTCGATTAGTCTTAGGGCCTCTCGTCCCGGCCGGCTAGTAGGCTCGGCCGCTCTAACACTAACAAGAAGGAAGGGGAGTAGGAGTAGGAACCTACTACTAAGAAGAAGAGGACGTCTTCCTCCGGAAAGACAGTTTCCTTCGACAACGCTAACGGTCTAGATAGTCGGAAGCCGACTTAGTCTAAGGACAAGAAGGAGACCGGCGCGCCTACTACGGGTACTACCCGCAAGTCTCCCCGTTCTAGCAAGTCCGGAAGAAAGTTAGGCCGTAAGTGGGATTTTCGTAACGATTTCACCCGCGAGCGTGCCGGTAAGAGTCCCTAGAACCTTTTTACAATCGGTCGAGGAGTAAGTAGTTTGGCCCCTCCTTATCGAACAAACATAGCCCGATCGTATAGAGCGTACGAGATTGGTTATAGAGACGACGATAGATACACGGGTAGACATACGAAGTCACCGTCTAGCTTAAGTCTATAGATTTTACAATCGGTCGAGGAGTGAGCAGTTTAGCCCCTCCTTATCGAACAAACATAGCCCGATCGTATGGAGCGTACGAGATTGGTTATGGAGACGACGATGGATATACGGGTAGACACACGAGATCACCGTCTAGCTTAAGTCTATAGATCGAGTACGGTCGACACTATCGCTAGGACTCCCCCCGTATTATATATATTGCCCCTAGACAACATAACTCTTACAATTAGTGCACTGTGCAAGGTGCAGCTTCACTTAACATCTTTGTAGCGTAGAGACAAAGCCGACCTCTTGTGTAATTTATACGCATAGACCTAGGGGGAAGTGCCTCGGTTGTACCTATCGTAAGCGTACGTAGTAACGCAACACGGTAACTATCGGGACGGCTTACACGAACCTACCCCTTCTAGGCCCGTCTTCTAGACCAGTTCTACGTAGGAGTTCGGCGACTCGTAGTTTCCAGGAGGAGGAACCAAGGTAGTATATACGGAAGTTGAAAGGTGCACACTTCTTTTGTGTCCGTCGATAATAATAGAACATCCTTATGCGAAAATTTCCTCCTCCCTCCCGAAACTGCCCGCCGTACTACTATAACGCTCCGTCCTAGCCTCTCTAAGGGCACGACTATTACCCGAGGCGTAGATCCGCTAGCACTAACCCTAGACAGATTAGCGTTATCTTGGAAGCGCCTAGTGTCCTCGCGAGCTCATCCCTTCCTAGGTACCGGGCTTTCTCCAGCTTCTCTATCCTATCGTAATAGTATCCCCCGTTATAGGTCGCCTCGTCGTACCGAAACATAACGCTAACGAAGTGATTCGCATTCACTCCGAAGATCGCCGATCGTAGCTAGTATAGCGCCGCTTGCATTCGTTTGCAATTTCCCTCCACCCCGGGGCTTAAGGGAGTGTAATAAGACTATATAATGCTCCGGCCCTATTCGAGAAATTCGGCTCGCTAGCGAAGAGTACTACCCGTTAGGTATAGTAGCGGGGGAAGGGCACCGCTAACTACCAGACGGTACTGCCTCCACTGCTCCGGATGCTTCTTATAGGGCTTGGGGAACGAGTACATCCGGAATATTAATCCTAGCAGATTACCGAGGGGTAGCCTTATAGATGCGACATCCGCCGGAATGTATAACTCCTCTATGTCCAGAACGACCGAGCTGGAGGGTTTGCCTCTATGCAGACCCAGATTACATCCGCTTAGACGTACTAGTCTTATATAAGCCGAGGGAACGCCCGTGGCTACCCACTCTAAGAATGCTCGAGCCGAGTCGAATTGAGCTCCGCCTCTCTTACTTACTATCCGCTAATATGCCCTTTGTATCTTGTCTCGCCGCGCGCTTAGATTCTCGTAGCTTAACAGGTTCTATAGTCTCTAGAGGAGGGAGATCGCTTCGCTATGTAGATTACCTACTACGCCGTGCATTCTATGGTCGATAAAGCGATCTGCATTGCGCTAGCCAAGATATGTCCATTTGCAGCAATAGAGAACAGCATCGATCTAATAGCTTGAATTCCTCCATGTAGGGACTGGGCAGGTAGCTACGGAGTCCGGGCGGCTTAGCATCCAGTTATCTCCTATGCTCCAAGCGTTCGATAAGGAGGGCTGCCTTACGACTACTCCGTCTCTCGCGAACTCCTCTATAGGCGTAGTAGTCGAATACGCTATCTCTAACGGGGAGAGATATTTCGTTGGATGTGCTTATAGAGTAACCCTCGTAGTCGATTGCGGTAGGATATTAGGGCGGAATCTATATCCTGCGATTATTGCTATAGTTATAGCGTAGAGCGGGACTGTTTCCGGTCCTAGTAGCTCCGCAAATACTATTAACCATAGCACGTCTTAGCACGATCCTCGAGCTAGCATCGGTCTAACCGACTATAGCTAGCGTAACATACTCTACCCGCGCCGGGAACAGTCCTACCCCCGCAACAAACCTCTAGCTATTGTCCTCCCTTATGCGAACGAGATAGCTCTATCGCTATGCGACTCCGGTTTATTATCGTGGACGGAAACACTTATAGCGAGTACCTCCACGATATTCACGAGTCCTACGACATCTCCTTTCACGACTACCGCCGCCGCTAACGACGCGAGATAGAGATACCCCCGACGAAGCGAGCTCCTTAGGTTAGCTAATCGTGTAGGCATAGTCGCCGCGATAAGGCCGCCTACTAGCATACCTACTACAACGGGACCTTAATACTCGGGGACCGCAGTGGATGCGAGCAGTTTATATAGAGTACGGAACTCTTTCTCGAGATACTAGACTTTATGTTACCCCTAGACCTAACATAACTCCGTCGGGTTAGTAAAAGATTTAAAGATACTATCGACAACACTTCGAGGTACGCACAACGGATGTTTCTAGAACCCGAGACCTCCTATAGTGCGGCATTACGGTCCTCCATCTAGCCCGAAATCAAGGCCGCTCTATTGCTCGATTAGCGCTATAGTCGTGCTAACGAGGTCCTCGAGGTAGAGCTACAACACGTGCCCCGTCGCGACGTCAGAATTAATACTATACTCTTCCGCTATATAGACCGCGAGAAGAGAACAACCCCCTTCCGCTTCTCTCCCCTTATTACCTTGGGATTCCGGCATAGAGTACTCGACGGCCGAAGTAGGCGGGGTGTTATACACCCCTCGAGCTACTAGAACATGTACATTACGTAGCTACCGGTGTACGAAGTCCTAATTAATGGACTTATACTCCCGTCCCGCTATATTAAGGTCGTCGAGTCCGACGGCACCGGCGTTCGCCTCGTTAATGTCTACTAGCGTATCGCCGACATAGAGAGATAGCCTAGCGCTCTTCCGGGCGACTACACCCGCTCCCTTAACTACTTCTTCGTCTAGCTTCCGCGCTGCGGAATTACTAGATAAGGGATAGCGAAGCCTATCGCTCGCTTCGTGTAAGATTCGGATCCGGCATAACCGGGCTCGGGTAGTACGGGGGCGATGTTTAGTATAGCTTAAATGTTGAATTTTGCCGACGATCGTTAACTAGCTCGCTATAGGAGGGCCGCTCCACGGTGTGAGACGTAGTAATTATATAGACTAGTATCGAGCGTTGTTATTGCCTTAGTCTTATCGGATAGCTAGGCACTTATATATTTCACTCCGCATACGAAGCTCGAGTGCCGATTAACATGTGAGTATTTAGCATTACAACCTTATATACCCGTTCGCGGCCGATCCTATCTACCCTTTAGCGATATCTAGTGTTCTACTCGAACTTGCCCTTAACATATCCTAAAGCCCACTATACGTCCGCCGGTAGTTAGCCTCGATCTTGCCCTCCCCGGCGCCCCCCTAATAGTCTTATCCCGAGTAGGTCCACTTCGTGATTGCCTTTCTAGTCGCCGTCCTCGTCGGTGTCCTCGTCGGTGTCCTCGAAATTAAACTTATAGTCTGGATTACTGTCCTTCCTACTCCCTAATACATTGTCCTCGTAGGTAAGGTCGACGACTTCTACTATATGCGACCCTTCCCAATCCCGCTTCTCCCGCGTCCACCTTAGCATCCGATGCTCGGGAGTTCCGAAGTCCTCGTACGCCGGGTATAGACGGTCCTCGACCTCGTACACGTCGAGCACTTTAAGCTGTAGTATACGCAGCTATGGAGCTATCGACGACTTAACTACGGTAACGAACACATCTTCGGACGACTGTCGCGTAAAAGGAGGCATAACCGACACTAACAATTGGCGTAGGTTTAGAAGCTTGCGTATAAACATATTAGCCCAACGCTTGTTGTTCTCTATGCCTATTACTATCTACCGTTGAGCGACGCTCGAGGCTAGAATTAAAGTGAGCGACGAGGTATACGAGAAGGAATCCGAGATTTTCTTAATGTCCGCCGACTTTACGCATATAAGGGCCAAGTTATAGGCTTCCAGGGTACGAGGGAGCTTTTCGACGACTGTATATAAGCTATAGAGGTTAGTAAGCTATCGAGGTGTCGGGAGATTAGTGCAGCGCTGTCTCGACTTACTTTTCCTATATTTATCTATAAAGCGGTGGCTAACTAGAAGAAGGTTCGTCCGAGGGACGTTGCGAAACCGTAGGTTAATACCCTGAAGCTAAGACTTATCCTTAACCGAGAAGCTATAGATAAAGTCCCGTAGCTCTCTTAGTAATTCGAAGAAGTCGAAAACTCTATCGCTTAAGGGCATAGCCGCGCTTGGTTCCGGAAGAGGGTTAGGGACGTACTAGGCCGCTATAGTTATCTGAGCGTAGTCTATATCTATCGAAAACTTGATTAGTGTTAGTACTTCTCGAGGTTAAGGTGGGAGTATGCGTTTATGTTTATCCGATGCTTAGCGTCTCCATTTAACCCGTCGCTATAGTCGGAGCGGGTACGCCCGACCTGCTCCTAGGTCCGACGAACCGGCCGTAGCATTGAACTTAAGCCGACTTGTCGATAGAAAAAGGTAAACTAGATATCCAACGTTCGCTACCGCGGTGAAACTCGATTCGTATAACGTGTCTAGATGGTATAGCTAGCTAACAAGCTTCCATGAACGATGTAGGCCCTTCCGTAAACTTGCTCGACTGAAACCGATTAGATATTCCACGTCTTATCGCATACTTATAGCATCGCGTAGACCTTATAGTTAGTTTACCTTCCCATTACCGTGCTTCTGTCCAAGCCCCTATAGTCTCGGCTTAACCTAATAACCTCGATAGGACCGCAAATGTCTTTAACGACTTACCGTTCGTGCGCTAATATGCTACGCCGATCGGGTAAGCATAACCCGCGATTATCGCCGGTATCGTAGCACCGCTACGAGACCCTCGAATATTCCGGGAGAAGCCTATTGCATTGGATGTTAGGATGTTACTAACATAGGAAGCGTACTACGTCTCGAGTTACCGTATACCTCGTATGTGCGGACATAATTACTACGGCTTATAGGTCTCTTATATGTATATTCCACGTCCTAAGACGTGGATTACTACGCCTATACGTCTACTATATAGCGTGCAATGGCGGACGACATCCCAGCGCGCTACCCTTCTACGTATGTATTCAAATGCGCCAGGTTATTATCTGTCCGGATACTAATAACGAACTATTATGTGTTGGGTAGAGCATATCTAATCGAGTGGCGAAAATTACTAGAGGCCCTAGCTACTAGGATGCCGACGGTCTACAAGGTTTACTCCGCTCTTCACTAGTAGATTAGCCCGGATAACAATTAGCCGCGCTTATCTTGTAACTTACTATCGGTTGCTTTACAGTCTGCACCACTACTGCTTAAAAGCGAACGCCTCTACACCGTGTAAAAGCCGTCCTATATCGTGCCTACCTCTTGTCCTATGCTACGTAGATCTATCGTCTCGCTAATCTGTAGGCCGCCCTCCTTACTACGACTTCCATTCGCTGCGTTTCGTCCGGTTAATCTCGCTCTCGAGGCAGACGATATAGAATCCTTTAATAGCGCTAGACTTCCGGGTTAGGAGCCCTACTATATCCCCTATATATGGCGTGCGTTTAGCTCTACCCGACCGTGCCGACCTAAAGGCGTTATCTACTTTATGCCGCCCTATATACTGCCTAAGGTTCTTATGTACTCTATGCTATCGCGATATAGGAACCGAAAGGAACCGTTTCGCTCCCGTAGACGGCGCTTTATACCGATATCCGCCTCCGGACGAGAGATGTAAATGTCTATTCCGAGCCGGTCGAGTACGACTAGTCTTTATTAGAGGGGAGTGTAACACATAGCGTATTTCCTTCCGCGTAGATCCGGGTAGGCCTTGAAGAAGTCCGTCGCTATATCGGACAGTGTCTTATTACGTCCTATCGACCCTACCGCCTACTAGGCTAGAACTTTTACGGCAGCCCGACGTGTGACCTCCATTATCGCTCCACTCTACCTATGCTTAGCGTAGAGTAGTGTGGACGCGGTTAGAAAGGAGCATTAGTGCGTTCGTCTAGCTATATGCTCGAATATGTCGACTAGCTCCGGTATAGTCGTCCCGCCTCTTTAATCCTGCGCGAAGACTTCGGATGCTTTATAGTTATTCTCTTTTAGGGCATCTATAGCAATAGTGAACTACGCAGACAAATTCGGCGGCACTACATACTATAGGAGGTTAAATAAGGCCTATCCGATCTCGCTACCCTTGTCTACCGGGTCCTCGAAATCGATCGACCGATTGCCCGCCCTACGCTACTAGAGTAGAAATAATACTACTTTACCCGTACACCTATTAGGGAAATAGGCGATTGGCGCCGCTAGTATAGCGTGAAAGTAAGCCGCCTCTCGAGCGTAGGGTTAATAGCGCGCCGCCGTTAACGGGGGCAATAGCCTATTAATGCCCTTAAGATCCGGTTCTAGCTCTTTAACCGCCGCTTATAGTCCTAGGACGGTAGGTGAATTAGTCGGGGCGCCTATCGTTGCGGTGTTATGCGTATATAGGCGGACTACCTTTCCCGGGCTAATAGCTACGTAAATGTCGAGACTTAATTAGTTATCGGAATCTCGCCCGCTGCATATTTGCCTTAGGCAAACATGCCCACGTTTACGGTAACAAAAACGATACATTTTACCCGCTAACGCTAGCCGCTCGTCTTATCCCACATCCTTTACTACTACCTACTAACGTTAGTATCCACCTAACACACGCCTATAAGCCTCGCGAGACGCCTTATCGCACCTTTGAAGCCCACGTTTAGGTTGTAGCGCAGATCCGCCGGATAAGAGTTGGTTGTACGTAAGCCTTAGCGTAGGCACCTCCCTACTATGTCGGACGAAGGTAACGAATTCGACGCTATAATAAGTCGTCCCTCTATATACGATCTCCGCTCGCCAACCGACGGTCTACTATATTACTACGAACAATATTAAGGCTACATTACGCAGCCCGTCGAAGACGATAAAGATAGTAAGGCGCTAATTCGCGCCTCGCCGACATTACTATCTTCTCCAACTAGAGCCTTGCTCGACGCTCGTTTTATCTCCGAATCTGAAACATATTAAGAGCCGCTCGAGCTTCCTAGCGCGTACATCGACTTCTAGAACGAGTTCTACCCCGAGTATATCCAGGTCGGACCTTATTTCCTTACCGCGCCTCCTTAACCGCAGTATAGTCCTCCCCTTTATACGGAGCCGGCTCCCTTCGAACAATTAAACCCTATCCCCGTGCGAGCCCTCGATTTACGCTTGCCTACCTAGGTGCCTAGCGAATTTGGCTTATAGCAGCTAGAGCCCTCGAGTACCTCGTACGCGGAGGATCGATTAATAGAGCACTACAGCTCCGAGACCTACGAAGCATAAACCGTAGCGCTAGTCCTCCTAACGCAACGCGAGACCTTCGCTACGATATTAGAGCCTTATTAGGCCGCAACAGGAGGAGATATTTTAATAGAGGACTAGACTCCCGAGACGCCCGAGGTCTAGATCGTAGCGTAAGGAGGACGGCCACAATATAACACATTGGCTTCAACATCTTAGTATTAGCATAATACGACAGGGTTCGATATCTCTATAACGGATTAGAGCCTTGTTTCCACGTAAGCTCCCTAAGAAGATACCGCAGCTTAGGATAACAGCCTTTTATCCTTAGACGACGCACATATAAGTAACACACCTATATAGGCAATTTAGAGCACGTTCGTACATTTTCTCGGCGTCAATTTCTTCTCTTTCCTCTATCGCATCTACTAACATACTATAGTAGTACGAGCCTCCCCTAGGTACTCTACACGTGTCGAGATAGCCGTTGTTTAATACCGTAGCTCCGGGCGTTCCAACGTCGGCCCTTATCGACCGAATTCACGTAGAGCTCTCTACGAGTAGGAGTACTAGGAAACAATAGCGGTTCGCCCTCGAAGTAACCGATCTACTATTTTCTACCTACTCTACGACATTCGCGCGGGAGGTACTATCGGACATCGCTAGTAAAGTCAAATATCGTCCGCGTACCCCGACATTGCCCGTGGAGACGTCCGCGTAGATTGAAATCGTCGCTATATAATTCGCGTTCTCGGAGGAGGATCGGTAAGATCTAACGTCCGTCCTCCAACTACTATACTGGACGCAGGCACTAATACCGACGGACGGCTTGTAGCTCGTCGCGTACCGCATTAGACTTAGCGATCTCGCCCTTATATACTACAAGATCTGCGCTCGCTGTCCTACATCTACCCCTACTAACTCGCTGTAGTCCTAGACGGTAGCCGCCCGTAGCCTATATACGAGTGGAGAGAGCCCGTTAGCGGGGCGGCGAGACTTTAGGTTCTATACCTCGGAAGCTATTATAAACAATGTTATCCTAGGCTACTAGCACGGGTGCTATAGACACTCGGACTAGAGACGGGAAGATCTCCCGAAGTGGAAGACTACGTTTCAGCCTAGAAAAGCCGAGGGAAGTGCGCTATAAGCGCTAGAGAGACATCTCGGTCGTGGAGTGTTCGCCGTCCTATCGTAAAAACAGCTAGGCTCGAGGTACGTCGCCGCTACCTATGGAGGCGCAATATTACTAACACGGCCTAGACTTAGGGCTAACGCAAGCTCCACGCATTTCGACTATATAGCGGGGACTATCGCACGTATAGTGCCCTCGATCAGATATGCTATAGATGCACTCTAGACGGATGCTATCTCCCTAGCCCTATAGGGCGCCCCGTTGCGGAAGCAATATATAATCTAGGTACTACCGGAAGGTTAGCTAGGGGATCGAGCCCTCGAGTTCGTCGGCATTCTTTAATAAGGATCCGATACGGTAGCTACCGTACGATCCGGTCCTATAGGTAGAGGTAACGTTAGGTTATATAGTATATATCGGATGTGCCCGGTCCGTTAAGGATCGATTTGGCTTTAGATAGCATTCTCGTGTTCTCGTAGCGTTCTTAGGCGCGACGCCCGCTATAGCTTAGTAAATGCCAATCGCATAACAGCCGTTTTTGAACTTTATCGGTCGACGTCTCTTACGTCTTAGTACGATACTACGACTAGTGTCGTCCCCCGAGATAGGATCCGCCTTTATCGGGCTAGGTTTCCTACGTCTTGGCACGGCACTGCCACTAGCGTCGTCCTCCTAAGATAACATCTATAAGAATCCCGCCTAATCCGTTAACTACTAGTTACTATAGCGATCCCCCTCCACGTCTACGTTCTACTTCTCCCGGTATAAATCTCCGCCTTACTTCCTTTTCTTTCTCGGTCTACTTTATTAACTATCCCTATTATAGAGCCGACTAAGCTAGACGCGGCCTTCGCGCGTTAGCATACTTCGCTCGAACCCTAAGATGTAAGTCGATCCGAGCTACCCTTAATATACACCTAGCTAATCCTATCCGATGTATAGCTCCTCGCGTTTATCGAGACCTACGTCCTATTCTATATTAACCGCTCCCGACCCGATAAGCGCTAAAGCGAACATGCGTAGATTAAGTAACTCCTCTACCGCCTTAGCCGTATAAGCCTCGAACTAACCGTATCGCCGACCCCCGTAGGGGACATCTTACAAATAACACTACCGCCTACTACGCTGCGAGAGAAACAAGCTAATACGCCCGTTATCGTGGTCGATAACGACGCCTATAAGGTTTAGGACGACCATATTACGCCCGAATTAAGCGGGCGGGTTAGTAAATATAATACGCTAGACCCGCGCTCGACCGCCGCGTAGACTATCGCCGCGAGTACGCCGCTCGAGCTTAACCTCGCTACGCGATCCAAGGTACTCCCGACCACGGGTCCGCCGGTAGCTAGGCGATTATCCCGCCTTCGTAAAGAGTTATCCGTCCCCGAGGTATCCGCGCTCGTACCGGCTATACGTACGCTAGTACCTCCTACCCCTAAGCGGGTAGACCCTAAAGCTATGGAGCTACTAGGATTATTAATGTCCAGTATACTAAAGAAGAAGTCCGTCCCTAACGACAAGAACAAGCCTAATAGCAGTGAAAAGGTATGTCCCCTTTCGCCCGTCCCCTCTATATCGGACGACG
Source organism: Zymoseptoria crescenta (assembly GCA_026122155.1). Classification (NCBI taxonomy): domain Eukaryota; kingdom Fungi; phylum Ascomycota; class Dothideomycetes; order Mycosphaerellales; family Mycosphaerellaceae; genus Zymoseptoria; species Zymoseptoria crescenta. Next base: position 20,633 of record JALRMM010000465.1, read on the forward strand.
TCCGCTAACTAGGGGTAGTACGACTCTACCACCGTCCTCTATTATAAGGAGAAGTAGATAAAATCGCGAGGGCTAGTGTTCAACTCGGTAACGAGCGACGTAACCTAGTAAGTCCTATTCGAGAGGCTACGAGGGTTGGTCGTCGATCGGAAGTTTACTAACTAATAGGTCGAGATAACTATAGGGCTTACCGTCCAACTAGTCTCTAAGACTACCCTAGGGAAGATTATGTGCTAGTTAAAGGCGATAAAGGCCAGGCCCTCGCATCCCTAGAGGCCTAGCACGGGTAACTACTATCCCGCGTACTCGTCGGACATTAGCCCGCTACCGTAGCTCGTCGAAGAAATGTTCGATAGCTATCGAAATCTCTAGGCCATTCAGATTTAGTCTGCCTCTATGTAGCTTACTAAACCTTAGGGGTACGCCGACCTCGGTAATCTAGCTATAAAACTCGACGGTATCTACGACGTCGGCGGCTAGATGCACCTAGACTATAAGCACCTCTCCTAAAAGATACGCGCCGACCTTAAAGCTAGGAAGCTTCTAGAAGGCTCGCCGACATCCCTTTCCAAGACCTATAGTACCGCGAACGACATCTATACTATCTTAACATATCTATATATAGCTAAGACCGGCTGGAACCTAGGAGATAGGCCAAAGTCGCAAGACCCTTAGAGGTTTAATAATACCTTTAAGGACGTCCTCCAGTCGGTTAAACTCGGTCGGAAGTTAGTAGCTATACGCAACGCCTTCGGAGGGCGGTTCTTCTAGCTTATGCTAGAGATTGGCGACAAGTTCCGAGCGTCTGCCTATATATAGTAAGTCGGCCGCAATTAACACCGAAAGTCGGTTACTAACTGTTTATAGCCTCGGTAAGATCTCCTTCCTAAACCTCCCTCTCGTTCTCGAGGCGATTAACGACGCGGTACCTAAACTGTCCCGGTATTCGCGCTACTTGGAGGTTGAGCTCGTAAAGGAGCTTATCGATAGATATCGACCGAAACGTAGCCTCGCCGGCGAGAGTTACGACTTTAATTCGCCCGACTATAACGTCCGCTCGATGCTAGAGCTATTGGAGTTCGATAGTTACGCTCGCGGACTCCGCCGTGATAGCGTAGAGTCGGATAGCGGACTGTTCGACGAAGAATAGTCCTAGATCTCTACCGAGATACGAGCGAGCGAAAAGCGCTAGGGAAGGGACTATAGCGAGGGGCGCATTTTATGTTACCGCGAAGGGCGTTAGGAGACCGATTTATACCTAGACGGGGCGGGTAACTATTACGCCCGCTATAGCTATAATAATCTTAATAGCACGAATGCGGTCCCCGAGTAGGATAAGCGCTAGTATACTACGTCTTGGCACGGCCCTAAGTTAAGTGTCGATCCGCTTAGAAGCATAGACCGTTGTCCGCTACGCTGGTTACTATACCGCCGGTAATAACGCTTTAGGTTCCCCCCGTCGAAACCCCTACTAGCCTACCTATCCTTCCGTATAGTAACTTATTCCCGTATACGTACGCCTTATGCTTTTGTCCGTCTCTATCGTACCGATAGTAGCCGCCTATACGACACTATAGTCGTACGTCCGCTTTCCTAGGTGTACTAGACTTCTCGGGTCTACGGGCCGTCCCGCTCGCGATACCTTTTACTAAAAGCTCCTCCTACCGATTACCTCCTCTACGTCTATTAGCGCTCCGTAGCGGTGCTAGCGGACCCCCGATCGACAATTAACATAACTCCTCCGGTATACGATATCCCGACGCCGTCTATATTCCTACGGCCGTCCTTGCGTAACGTAGATAGTAACGCCTCCTCTACCGCCTACTATTATAACAAAGAAGCATAAATAGGGCAAGCACTCCGAACCCGCGAGCGTAATAGACGGACGCTTAAGATTCGTAGGAGCATCGTAAAATCCCTCTAACCTACGTATAGCCCGCTAAAGCTATCGTTTAAGGCCCTAAGAATTACGCCCGGATCGGGCAAGGTCCCTAGCGAGCTCTACCTTAACCTCGACTTTATCGTTAGTCTAACTTAGGCCTCGGTAACACCCCGAACGTCCGATCGCGTCGATACCTAGCTCCTCGCTATGCGTCCGCTTAATAAGTTCGGCATCTTAAGGGCGATACATCCGTTGCTCCTAAATCCTCCCGTCTTCGACCTTCGCCTTACCCGTAGCTATAGCGGCCTACTAGAGGCCTTGCGAGGCGGCTTTAGAATGCTCCTTTACCTCCCTAAGGAACGTACTACTCCGACCTATACGTAGACTATTACCTAACATATATAGTCCCTCGAGAAAGATAAATACGCGGCGTACGTACCGGCTAAAGCTTACGGACCTAGCGAAACACCGACGTAAGACGTCTCTAAGAGCGAAATTATCGAGACATTTCTATAACCCGGCCTATCTAGCCCTATAAACCTCCTAGGTCTACCTAACTCGTCGCCGTATACCTTTTAGCCCCCCGCTATCGCGGAAATCGACATCTTGCTCTTAATTCGCTCGCGATACGAGACCGTAGGGTAGGCTAACGTAAACGTGCCGTCTATAACGGACGACGACCGGTAGCTTATACGCTATATAAAGTAGAGGGAGTGGACGCTTCTCTCCTCCGGGCCCGTTCTATCGCCGTTTTACGCGGACTAGGCCGGATACTACACCGCCGTCGTCGCTTTAGAAGGCGAGAAATAGTGGTATACGCCTAACGGTAGCTAGGACCGAAACCACCGCGAACTTTACGTTAATAGCCCCGGATACGTCGACTATACGGACGGCGTATCGGTAATCGTCTTACGGGAGGGCAACTACCTATAAGTCGTGTACCTACTACGTACACGGGCCTACTACTACGTCTACTAATCCTCTCCTAGCATCTAACCCCTAGGTATACCTTACGCCGTTATTACTATCGGGCGGGCCCTATTCTCTAGATGTTTCTTCTAGACTACCGAGCACTTCCCGCGGACCTTATATTGTCTTCGTCTCGTATACGAAGATCGCCTTAGTACTAACGAGAATACGTCGGACTCCGACTACCGCGCGTTAGCTATTATCGTCCGACATCTCGACTAGGACATTTTTACGGAACGTTAACGCGTAGCGGTATATATGGAAATAATAGACCTTCTTATATCGGTCCAGTTCGTCTCGCGCGATAAGGATAATTTCGAGTTGACCTAGGCGACCGTCGCTACTCGCTATAGCGAAGGGGTCGCATTTACTGCCTTCCTAGAGGCATGTCTATAGTAGTGGGTAAGGCGATACGCTAACGTTTAAAGGCCGCGAGTGTCGGATACGTAGCTCGACGGCGCTAATGCGGTAGAGGGGCCGAAGGGCGGTTGTCTTATACGTAGGGGTATCCGCTATGCCGCCATGTTCTAGGGGCGGGGCGCTATTATACGTATAGGTAGCGTAGCGGATGTAGGAAACGAGGCTACGTAGGAACCAGATCGATAGTACTAGCTAGAAGGAAAGAAATAACCGGAGGGATTAGAGACTTTCTGTTCCGTATAGATCCGGGTAGAAATGTATAAGTGTCGTATTGGAGATAGTAGGACCGACTAGTTCGAAGTTGAAAAAAGTCTCGTATACTATGTTTCTCTAGACTACGCACCTATTAGACGTCTAGAAGCTACGGATTGGGGCTTGTTTCTAATAGAGTGTATACGACCTCTATTCCTACCCCTCTCCTATGCGTAGGTACCTAGTAGCCGTCGTCGCCGTCGCTACCTCGGTTATCCGAACCCGAACCCTAGAGGATAGACAACCCTAACTTTGGACACGAACCCAGCGTATAGACATAGATCGGCCTTCCTAGAGCGATCCGTCTTTCTCTACGTAGCCTATTCGTAGCCTACGTCGCCTACGCGGGGAATCTTCCCGTCGGCCTAGTAGAATAGTAAAACGTAGCGTCGACCGGACGCTACGGATATACGAGGCTACGAATAATGCTCTATTCCTACGCGGTGTTTCGCGACTATAACCCTTACTCTACTATTATACCGATCTTAAATGCGACGCGATGTTCTATAGACCCGTATCCACGTCGTCTTACTTAACCTAGACTATAGTCTCCCCAACCCTAAGTAACCGTCCGACCCTAAGTTCGGCAACCCTAACAAGTTGAATAAGGTACCTAGGATCCCTTAGTACGATCTACGCGCCGATCCGCTAGCCGAGAGCGGCTTGGTACGGTCCTTATCCTAGTGTCGATAGCAACCCCGCCTAATACATCTTCTACCTTACTAAGTATATATCGCGTCGTAAGAGGCTCTTTCCCGGTTCCATTAGGATTTATTCTTCTCCTCTCTACCCGGGTTACTACCTACTAGCATAACGTCCGTGCGCCTGCTCTCTACTACCCTACCCTAGGCTTACTCTCTACGCTAAGGTAGTAGCCTCGACCTTCTATAGCACTTCCATCGTCTTCCCTTTACTCTCGACTACGATTTCTAGCTATTATACTGCTCCCGTCCTCTATAACCCTCCTACTCTCCGAAACACGTCCCTCGACCCGGAGGCGATCTATAGCCGCGTGCCGTCGTAGCGACGCCCTATCCGCCTAACCTATAGTAGGGCACTATACGATAGAGACCTGCCCACCAACACCCGCTAGCCGGTGCGTACGCATTACGCCGAACCTAAGAGGCTACCGTCTACCGCGCCCCGTCCTCTCGTAGCGCCTAACCCGCTCTAGACGTCTATCGCCCTACCGTGCCGGCTTTATTATACGCTGCGCCTACACCCCCACGGCCGAACTAGATTAAATGCTCGAGGGATAGATGTAGTACCTCGGCCTAAATAGCCGGGAGTATAGGGCTGTCGCCCTTAGTAGACAACCTAATAGCAAATTCTACTTTAAACGCATCCTTTAGCGCCTAATCGGGCGCGGCCTATAGGCGACGAAGAACGGCTTTACGGTAGTAGGCCTCGTAATATAATGCCTCGAGGAGTAAGGCTACTATACTCTAGGTAGCCTACGCCTCGCAACGGCGGAGGAGATCGCTAACATCGACTAGCGTCGCGCAGTAGGTAAAGAGGAGCTTATAAGCGTGAACCTAGTTAACTTTATAATAACGCTACCTAGCGAGCGTCGCTCCTCTCCGGCGCGCTCGGCATCCCTAGATAATGCCGCATTATCCCTCCGTACCGCCTCGCGGTCCGCGAAGCCGGCAACCGCGTAATTACGCGGTAGGAGGAGGTCGACGCCTATAGCCTAGGCCCTAGGGTTAGGGTTAAGGGTTAGGGTTAGGGTTAGGGTTAGGGTTAGGGTTAGGGTTAGGGTTAGGGTTAGGGTTAGGGTTAGGGTTAGGGTTAGGGTTAGGGTTAGGGTTAGG
>JALRMM010000466.1:0-25954 GCA_026122155.1 Zymoseptoria crescenta
AGTCGTCTATAAACTGGAATGCTTCTAGCATGTCTATACCCTACGACTCGGTTAAGTACAACTATTAGTTACGTGCGCTGTTTACTAGTATACTATTCTGGGCCCTCTATAGGTTACCGAGAATAAGGGCCTTATCTTCTATGTTAATAGCGTAGAAGATTGCTTCCGAGGTGCGAACTAATTACTTAGAGTCTACGAGCCTTAAGCGAATCTTATACGCACTATAACAATAGCTCTTAGTACCCTTATTCCCCTAGTACGCACCTACGTATAGAAGCGTAGCGTTCTTAATACGCTCTAAATCGTGCTTTAGTACGAAAGATTATAAGACGATATTTACGTCCGCATAATTATCTAGGAGGAAATCGGCTATTACCTCGCCTATAGGCGAGACGACCTTGCCTTGCTTACGAGACGTATGCTTTAAATCGACTAGAATCTTAAAGCCTAGTCGCGATCCTTTCCTAGGCCTCTTCCTTTTTTTAACTTCTTCGTCTAGCTCTACTCCGGCTCCTTATCTACTTCTAGCTTACGCACCTCTACCTTCTTATTCGGGTAGTATAGAGCGATGTAGTAGCCTTTCTTACTATAGCTATAACATTTAGCCTTAGCTATCTATTCCCGGTTACGATTATTGCCTAGCGGTGGACCTACGTTGCGGTTGCCGCTAGCCTACTAATCGTTCCGTAGGCCGCGAGCTAGAGGTCCAGAGTTCTCTTAATTCTTCTTCTCGAAGCGGTTCTTCTTATCTAGCCTACTCGGCGCTTAAGAGTCGGTTACGGCTCTCTTACCGGCCGAAGCTCCTATGCTTTCGATCCGAGTAGCTAGGCTAACTAGTTCCTGCCTAGTAGTAGGGATAGTATAATGCTTAATAATAGTGTCTCGTAACGCTAGCGATAGCTTTACGAGTAGGTAGCGAATCTTCTACGCCTCTATATAGTTACCTAGCTAATCTTCCAAAATGGTTAGCTTTATCGCGAACTTCTAGACAGTCTGGTTGTCCGCTTAATAAGCCTTCTTATATTCTAAGGTAACGTCTAGTATACGGTTTACCGGATCCCCGACTACGTCCTATATAAAGGTGCGAAAGTCGTCGAAGGTTATGCGACGAACATCCGCTATACTATAGTTCTAGTACTACTTCTCTTACGGGTCTCCTACGAGGTATATTACCCTATATAGGATCTTCTCCCTCTCTATCGAGTATACATCTACCGAGAGCTTAAAGATAAGTTCGAGCTTACGGAGGAACTATCGACTCTTAGTAACACTATCCCCCTTAAAGTTTCTTAGCTCTTTTAATTTTGGACGTAAGGCTAGGCCCCTCGTAGGCGGCACTCCGGCGCTTAGTAGGCTAGACATAGACTCGGGAGTCCCGACGCTATCCTAACTAAGCTATCGACGACGATATTCGATAGAGTCCGCTATAGCGATAGAGCTATTATCTCCTACTCCTAGAGTGCTTCCGTCCGGCGGTTCTATAGCGGCTATACGACGTAACTCCTATACGCGGACGCGAGCGTTACGTAAGCGAAGCGCCGCCGAAAGCCTTAACGCTTCCTAATCTAGCTTATTAATCTCTATCTCTATATCGGGAACCGATATAGCTAATTAATTAGATAGTGCTACCGACCCTTATCGTTCGCTTATAGCTCGCTAAGGAGGAGTAGGTAGCTCGCCGGTAGGTATCTCGTCCGCTATTAGGTTCTATAGACCGCGGGCTCTTAGAGAAGAATTAGAATTATAAGAAGTATAAAGATATCGCAGTATATAGAACGCTAGCTAGTAATCCTACTAGTAATAAAACTAATTCTTACTATTATTAAGTTGCACATGCGTGCCTTATAATATACGACTATGCGTTACGTAAGCGGCATTCGCCGCTACGCTCGGCGTCGTATTATCTACGTATTATTAACGACCTTACCTAAGGTCTAGAGCTAGGCTATGCCTTAGCCTTCCCTAATAGTAGTGCTATAGAACCTTATCTTAGCCTAATATATTAGCTTCTTCGGAGCGATACTAGCTACTTAGCTATCTATAAAGAACTGCGTAACTTTAATACTAAAGCTAGAGCGGCGGTAAGAAGCTAGTCCGATAGTATTAACACCTAGATAGTTATAGGCCGTATCGTTCGTTAAGAGCTTCTACTCGCCGTCCGGAGCGTCCTTATTAATAGCATATATATTAATCCTTATAGGGCACTTCGTCTTCTTCGACTCCTTATTACGTATCTTCTTAATGCCTATAGCATCTAGCTTCTAATAGCGTTGTATTATCTAGTTTTCGCTCCTACCCTTAGAGTACGTAAGGGGAGTCTTCTATACGTTACCGGCGGCGTTCTTCTTCTTACTACTGTTCGCTAATATTTTATAGCTATAGTAGCGCGTATGCTCTTTTAGATACGAGTCTAGCTCGTCCTTTAATGCGAATATACGATTATCGTCGATTAAAGGGATATCCTCGAATAACGCTATCGTCGGCCGGTACCGGCGACGATAACGTTCTTTAGTTACTATAGAAGTTTCTTCTTCTTCTCTATTACTACTACTATAAACTTCCTTATTATCGACTTCCTTACCGCTAGCGGCTCCCTCGCGATTATTTTTATTGTCTTACTAACTTAATCCTTAATAGGTAGCCTCTACCGTACGCTCCGCTGCCGTAATAGCTTCGTCTACCTCTTCTTTAGCCTACGTAGTAGCCGCGAGAGCATCGACATTATATCTACTACTACTATTTAAGAGCTTGTCTTTAAGGAATCGCGCGTATTACTATATTAGCGGCGGCGATAGTAAGGGCGCTAGTAGAGCTAGTAAGGCCTAAAGGGCAGCAATATTAGAAGGAGACAATATATCGCTTATTACGGCGACGATAGCACGACAACAACACCACGAACATTACGAATACTACGAATACTACGAATACTAATGAACATGTGCGGTGAGGGTTGATGCCTAAGGCACCTCCCGCCAAATATGAGGAATGCTCCCGCCAAATATGAGGTCCCCGATGTGCTCACACGCTGTACAGCGGAGCCCGAAATTGTCCCTGCTTCGAGCCGCACCAGTGGAAGAACCTCACCTCATACCCTACTAGCACATCTTGTCTAGGGAAGTCCCTTGCACATCACTTCCAATGGCGTCAGATATGGCTGTACAATCGCCATCACTCATGCCTGTCTCACCAGAACGAGAAGATAGCCGGTCGGAAGTTGGAACACTATCCCTTTGAAGATTCATCCCTTACATGTTGTCTACGCCATCCGCGGACGTCCGTTTGGGGAAGACCATTAGACTCCAACGCGGCCACTCAATTAATCGGGATGTTCGATGAAACTACTAGCAGGGAGTCCGCTTCCACGCATGGTTCCTCCGAATATGCCGAGAGACGCCGTTGGAGGCTCAAAGGATGGCGTCATGCCAGTCTGATGATAAGATGTGCTTCGCTGAATCCAATCTCTACTTGCCCACCAAGGGGTTGGCGGGAGTGACGCAGGCCAGGAATCTTGGAAGGACAGTCTGCAACAGCATCTTTCTTTGCTACCTCTGTGAGCACCGCGCACCTCCTTCCTCCGGCCAACACCTCGCTCTTGAGCATACCCAGCATGCTCTCCTCCCTCGGAACCCACCTCTCCAAACCCTGGTCGATCCTCTGCATCATCTTCCATCGCCTCGCCATCATCTTCCCCCGCCGTCTCCGCCCCGCCCACGGTCAAGCCGCCCACGAACTCCACCCAACAGCCTACCTCGACGCAGTCCGCGGCTTCGCAGCATGGATCGTTTACAATGGACACATCTTCAACCACAAACCCTATCAACCCACGACGTTTCCCCGAAAAATGTTCTTCGACGGCATCGCTATGGTGGATCTATTCTTCGTCATCTCAGGCTTCGCACTGAGCTACTCCATTCTCGGAGCGACGCATCGCGGGAACACGAACAAAGCGTACGACTCGTTGGCTTCGTCGATTTTTAGGAGGTACATTCGACTATATCTGCCCACGGCATTTGCGACTTTTGTTGCCATGTTAGTCATTGCGAGTGGACTGGGTATATACATACCGGGCGAAAGAGACACTGTCGTGCCGCAGCCGACGTTTGTGGGGAATTTGTGGTTCTGGGTCAAGGATACGGCGTATGCGAGTAACCCGTTCGTGCACGTTACATCGTGGTATCGGAAGGGCAAGGATGGGACGAGGTCGTACTATGCCGCGCAATTGTGGACGATTCCTGTAGAATTCCAGGGGAGCATGATTGTGTTTGTGTATTGTGCGGCGGTTTGCAAGATGAAGCCGTGGGCGAGGACTTTGACGATTTTCGTCGGAATGGCGGCTTGTTTTTGGTGGCAGACGCTGTATGGCGGGCTATTTCTCGCGGGGATGTGGTTGGCGGACCGAAGACAGTGGAGGGCGGTACAAGAAAGCAAGACGACGGTATTACCAACAGAGGTCGAGAGGGTACGCTCTACGGCTGTGTCCGAAGCGACGCCGCTAGCTTCGATTGAAGAGGAGTCGAACGAGAAAGATGCGGAGGACAAGTACGCCGACGACGACGATGGAACATCATCAGACTCACTTACCATCGAGGAGCCGCAGCTCACTCCACGAGTCGGCCGCTGGAGCACCTGGCTTGCACGCTGGTCCAAACCCTCTCAAATCTCACAGGACGTCTCCGACAACGAAACACCCATTCTCGCCCGCCAATTCCTCCATCAAACCCCCTCCATAATCCTCTTCTTCATCTCTCTCTACATCCTCACCGGCGGCCCCGTCTTCATCGATGCCAAATCTCCCTTCCCCTTCAACTGGATTTCCTACACCGTCCCGCCAACCTATGGCAAACCCGCCCTGCAACACTGGCCCACCTCCATCGGCGCCATCCTCTGCATATACTCTCTTGAATCCTCTGCTCTGCTCCGCCGGCCGTTCGAAGCCTCATTCGCCCAGTTCATCGGCGAGTTGAGTTTCGGCATTTATGCGATGCACATTACAGTGCGGTGGATCTTGTGGGAGAGGGCGTTGTTGAAGTGGACGATCGCATATTGGGGGGATCCGACGGGGAAATTTTGGCCGTTTGTCCCGGCGTATTTGGTTATGACTTTTGCGACGATTTGGGCGGCGGAAGGGTTCAGGATTGTCGATGGGAAGTGCGTGAAGCTATCGAAGTGGTTGAAGGAGAGGATGTTTGCTGCGTGATGGAGGACGCTCAGTGGTCACAGCAGCAGCACTATGAAAACAAATGGCATGCCGCCTCATACTTCCGATCTTTTGCGCTCGCTGATAAATGCGTCCAAAGCAAATCAGATCGCATCAAATGAGGTCGCAAGTGCAACAGTACCATCATCATCCCAAGCTCGACGACTAGCAGACCTGACCTACCTGAGATCCGATGTTCATCTCGGGGTCGGTTGTACAGAATCCTTCGTGGATGTCCCGCAGGAGCGGAAGGATTCGTCGTTCCCGATTTCAACCGGTGCGGCTGAAGTCGTGCAGTCATGTAAGACATAGTGAGATACTAACTGTCTTCCGCTCTTTGCTATCATTCGAAAATCCCAGCTTAACAACCATGAGTCTTTACGATTTCTTCTTCGGCTTCACCGACGAGACCAAAGCGAGATATCCACATGTCTTCAGAAATCTCAACATCGACCGCCGCAGATGTCATCGGGTCGTGCCCATGAAAGTGCTCTGCCTGGGCATGAGCAGGACTGGTACAGCATCAATGAGAGCAGCGCTGGAGACTCTAGGCTATCCGACTTCGCATGGCTTCGACTTGCATGAGAATCCCAACGACGCAGATCTATGGATGGAGGCAATCAATGCGAAGGTGAGCATAGAGCTCAAGATCGTCTCGTCCGGCTTCTCACATCCGTCAAATAGTGGTACGGTAGAACGTCAGTCGACTTGAACAGCGCCTTCTGGGACATGCAACTCGGCCACGTCTCAGCCATCACCGATTTCCCAGCGAACATGTTCGGACCCGAGCTCATAGCAGCGTACCCTGATGCCAAAGTCGTCCTTGTGGAAAGAGACATCGACACATGGTTTCCTTCCTTTGAGCAGGCATGCATTCTGTCCAACGATCATCCTTTTGTCAACAAGGTTGTCAGCCGACTGGACCCGGTCATTGGAAAGCTGGCCCCGCTTGTTTCGATGGGTATGATGAGGAAGCAATTTCAGGCAGAAGATTCGGAGGAGTGGAGGAGGAACGCGAAGCCGATTTATACCGAACACTACGCTTCAATCCGCCGACTGCTGGAGAACCAGCCAGGACGATTGTTGAACTTCAGGCTGGAGGAGGGGTGGGAGCCGCTGTGTGAGTTCTTAGGGAAGCCGGTGCCGGATGTGGCTTTTCCGAGGGTCAACGAGGCTACGATGCATGAGGATATGATCAGAGTTATGATGACGAAGATCGTGAGGACGATCATGGGGAAGCTGGTGTTAGGCGGCGGAGCGGTGCTGTTGGTGGTTGTGCTGATGCGGAGGTTGTTTTGAAGTAAAGGAGAAAGGGGGAAATGGTATGGGGTTCGCGACCGAGCTCAAATGCCATCATTCTGTGCCGCCATCTCAATCTATCGACAAGAAACGTTCAAGTTTATGCTGAGGAAAGTCTCCCAACTAGCACTGAACCTCGACCCTGGCGCGAGCTTGGCCATCTGTCTCAGAGCAAGGCCCTTCCCTCTCTGTATGAACCACAACGGAGTCCTTCTCGGTAAGTTGCGAAGTCGAAGACTTCCGTCTGGACCATTTGTCCAACTTCAGCCTGTTAAGCGAGGCATAGGACGAGTCGTCCTCGCCCAAGGTAGGCTGATTGTTGTCTGGGTGTTGACACCGGACACAGCAGCCAGCGTTTCGGCGCAGTTCTAACAGCTCGTTTGCTTTCCACTGCACGTTGTTGTAGTCGTTCAAAGGACTCCTCCGTCTCAAGCGAGGAGCGACTGTGCTCAAGCATAAGTTTACCAGCGACACGAGCGTACCCCCAGCCAGAATGATAGCCACGCCCAACACGCTGAACGAAGCATAGTCGTTGCTCTGTACAATCTGATTCGTGCACATCCACTGCTCGTCCGGACCAGCGGACTGTATGTATCGATCGAATCGCTCATGTCCGAAGCCGGTGACGTACTGCGTTGTGCGAATCTGCATGTTCATGATCAGGCTGCTGAACCAGCTCTTCAACTCTCGAGCCCATTGGTCGTTTTCAAGCGGCCCAGATACGCCGGCTCGATAGAATGTGGAAGCCAGAAGTCCTTGAGCGCCGATAGTAGCAGCTGGATCCACGACGGAGTTTCCCAGTATAGGGAATAGTCGTCCGAGTACTGCTGATTGGTATGAGTTCAGTTTGAGTTGTTCACTGAAGTAGGCCGCCGTGTCTACTACAGTGAAAGCCCTGCAAGCGGGTTTGTCGTTCTCGAGCACTGATGGGTTACATATTTCGGTCCGGTCGGTGCAGCTAAGGACTGAAATAGGTTGTCGAGCAGCGTATAGTGTGACTGACTGACCGCGGATGGTTCGCTGCACTGGAATCTGTGAATCGAACCAGGGAACCGTTATAGGTTGCGTGTACTCCGCATTGTTTGCGAGAAAGATGAGCATGACATGCGCATCGGTGTGGTTCAGTTCCTTCATCGGGATAAAAGAGTTGTCTAGGGTTGATGGATCAAGATCCCTGGACCACTCCGTCCTGAAATGAAATTGTCAGCAATAATCTGGCAGTCGTCGATTGCATGAATACTAACACTAAGCGATAGGGAGTCGACACAGAGGAAGGGACAAAATCCTCGAGAGGCCCGTTCTTGTGGATAAAGGTAGGCTTCATGTCCATCGCCAGACTGCGTCCGTAGTGGTATGCAGTAAATGTCTCTCCGCCCATTGGGCGGGACCACATGGCTGACGCATCCGTTATAGCCTCCGATATGTTGCTTCTCGTAAAGGTCGCTGTATGTCCGTTCACAGTAAGAGGAGTACAATCTATAGTCTTTCTGAATGTGACACGATTGTGCGGAGCGGAGTTGATGCCCAAGTCGAGATGCGAGTCGATCGGTCCAGACTCCAGTCTGACAGACGTGTCGTTCGCACACATGGTATCGGCGAACGGACAACTCTCATGCATTGAATGTGTCCAGTGAATCAATCGACGGCCATACGCATTGCAATTCGTTGACCGGGCGGACGACTTGCCGCATGTGGAAGCAAAGTGCCATCCGCGAACAACCCACATGTCGTGTGCCGCCCCTCTGTCTGCGTTTTCTTCAGTCGTGACTCCTTCGCCTTGAGGTAGAATACGCCAGCTGCCGCAGACAGAGGGGCGAAGGAGCACTTCGGACCTGGTGTTGGTCACTCTCGAGGAGAATATGCCAGCAGCGCCAAATATGATGATGTTCAACGCAGCGACAGCCACCAGCAAGAACGATCGCATGGACGCACGTCGAGGCTTGCGAGACCACACGCCAACCCTAGCAAATTGCCACAATGCTCCCGCATCGGAGGTGCTATTGCGAAGTATGGCTCGATGTTCCTCGTCTGACTCTCGGTCAGTCGCTGGCAATCGTCTAGACTGAAAGAGACAATAGCAAAGAGCCTGCCAAAAATGTCCTCCCGCAATCCTGACTACGATGGCGAGAAACGCAATCATGTAAACACCATTCGTCGAGTCCAGTGTGAGGGTTGCGCCCGCGATGCGACCATCGGTCCAGTTGATCCAGAAACCGGTGTAGACATTGTCGGTGGTAGCCATGGACGGCAAAATCCCAGGAGGCGTCTAATTTGCAAAGAGAATTGATTCCCGAAGGTCAAAGTAGGAATTGCAACATGGGGGAGTCACCAAGATAAGCAATGTATTGCAACATGATTTCCTCCAGCAAAACTGGCATCCTCGACGTGCAGGCTTTGCAGGCGAAGGCAATCTGACTGCATGAAGGGGAACTTGTGTGGAGGGAGATTCGTCGAATCGACGAGCTATCAGGCTGAGGCCTTCGCTTGAGAGATAGGCTGTGTTTGTGTTACGCAGCGCCTTGTCGAACACATCATGTTCTTCTAGCCGGATGTTGCCGCAAAGCAAACATCATATCATCGCATGTAGCATGGCAAAGATGTAGTCGTCCCATAAGGATGAATCACCCTTTGCGGCTTTGCATATGCAAAGCTTTTGGATCTTCCGGTACTTGGGCTCATGCCCTCCTGAGCAAAGTCCGACGTGTTGACACGGCCGCGATGCACGTTGCCACGTTCATGTTTTATCGTCGGCCTGCTCGATGATAAACTTCGTTTGACCTTCGTGACAGACTCACGTCACGTCAGCGCAGCCCGGTGAGCTGAGCCGGAGCGACTTGAGAAGCTGCCCGCGAAGCGGCGTCTCCGGGCCCAATCGCATGCGTCCTATAGCTTGGTAGCGAGAGGTACGTATGTCTGACTGAACGTTCGGTCGGGGATTGGGTCCGGCTAGATGGCAGAAGTGATAATGTGAGCATGTCTCAGTATTGAGGCCTAGAGGTGCAGCATTGCCGAGCATTGCGGCCTCAGGTATTGATCAGGATCGCCTGTCTACAATCGCAAGTGAGGTGTTCGATGATTCTTGGTGCGTCATGCGCATCGCCTTGTCGTAAGACTTTCGGCTAGCCTCGAGGACCTGAGGGTCGTAAGTAAATGGCCTGCGAGAAAGATCGCCTCCTTGGTACAGTAGTTGGCCTTGCCGATCGAGCATTAATAATGCTTGCGCAAATGCGGTGGGATGTATGTTGCGGGCTTGGCAATTCCTGACGACTCAGCATCAAGCTTCATCTTCCCGGAAGTGTGACTTGATGGGCGGAATGGTTCAGTCTCTTCCGTCTCTTTCTCGCGACAGTCTTTACCGCAGATAGGAACTCTACTCGATGCTTCGTAATGCTTGCACTGGTTGTGAAAAGATGGCACAAACTCCGGTGCTTGTGGATCAGGTGTGTGAGGCCGTGAAGTGTCTGGAGCATTGAGAGAATCTTCTTCGATCACACTGCTCGAGGCAGTGGAGCCAATTTTGGCGGAGTCCGGCGGGCTTATAGTGTAACCGACGTACTCTTTGGGCACCCCAAGAGAGTACTCTTCGGGCACCGCAGGAGTGTGCTTTATCGGCACCACAGGAGGTCCAGCGCGGTAGTGACGGATAATATCTGAGGCGCGGTCAGTCTCGTATCACATCAATCATGGGTTTTATAGCTTACCCTGAGCTTTGCGGATCTTCACGTCCACCTCCGACTGGACTATACGATCCCATGATGCTTGCATAGACTCGTCATCTGTGAATAATCACAGCTTCGAAAACCGCGTTGACCTCCGTTTGTGCTTCATGTCGTCCTTCGTGTTCGTGGTACTCATCAATTTTCGTCGACCAGTAGTTGCGTGCTCTTATCATCTTGGGGTGCTCCGACGTAGTCGTCATGATTGCGGTTGTGCGCAGATTGCGGATGCTGACGAGCTGAGATTGATGATGTTGTTGTGATGAAAGCTGGTGGAAGTGAAGCTGTGCGTTTGAGCAAAGAGCTCGGATATGTCTTGGCGCGACTGCCGCCTAACCCGACTTTCGCGCGCGAGCTGGTCCTTTGTTGACATATCGCGTGGCGGCGATGGAACGACAATGGTTGTAGCGCACTCAGCAGTGCTCATGTTGGCTGCGCAGGACCGGCTGGTTGTTCTGCTGGGGCGACAGGATGCATAACATGATTGCGCGGCGTCTCGCATCCAATGATGGAGGTTAGTGTCCATTCGATATGCATCCGGATACCCTCGTAGATCAAGACCATTGCTTCGGATGTATTGGACACAGGTTGAACTCCGCCGAGTCCGCCATCGAACAGCGAGCTTCCTGAGAGCTTGGTCTCCTCATCGTACTCCCCCCCGTCTTTCACGATATTTGCGAATTTCGCGATGGCTGCGTCTTCCACGATGGCTGTCTCTTCCAGGTTCCAGTCCCCTAGCGACGCTGGAAGACACCAGAAGACTTGCGCCTGACTGTGGTACGAAAAAGAGAGGCCAATACCGCTCCGTCCTTCAATTGAACGTATTCATGCGCGGGCCTTCGCGGAAATGATGATATCGTGCGAAACAAACGAAACCAGAAAGATTCACATCGCCATCGACCTTTCAAAATGAGAAAGGGACTGATCATGAAACTGTGCTTCGCTCTCATATATAGCGGCATCTCCACATCTATCCACAAGCTATCTTTTCCATCCCCGACTGGCCGTTATATGCAAGTAATTCCCAACAATCATCCTCTTTCACATGCTCTTCAAAAACCCTTCAATCCCTTCGACCCATCAACACTCTTCCTCCCATCCTTCGCATGCGCCTCGATATTATGCACCGCACTCTGCACCGCCGATGTCAAATCGATATGGAAGAATGGGCGGTTCAAGCCCTGCACGACCGCGACCTTCAAATTGCCGTCCTCGCGCACACCGCCGTGCGCACCGTACGCATTACTCTTTTGCAGCTGCTTATCAATATCGTTCTCGCTGCTGCCGGATTCGGAATGTTGCTCGATGCTGTCTTCCTCGTGTCCATTCCTATCGTGTCCACCCTCGACATCCCGCGTGCGTTGGCGCACGAGATCTTTGTTCTGGCGTTCTTCAGCCGTCGCGGCGGCGGAGAAAGCACCACCCAACTCCGCGACTGAGAAAATGGGCTTCCAGCGCTCGAAGCCAGTCTCGTTGTCAGAGAAGGAAGGATATCCAAACCCTGCGGATACGAGCGCCTTTTTCGTCCAGCGGTTGTTGATGCATGCGAAATGCCACTGTACGCGCTCGGGAGCGGTGTAGCGGTCGAGTTGATTACGAACGTCGATGAGGTTCTGCACGGAGGTGATGTCGACGTTGTTGACCGAGGAGAAGTCGAGGATGATGGCTTTGAGGGTCGGACGAGGGTCGGTATCGATGAGGTGTTCTTCGCCGCGTTTCGGGCCGGGATCGTTCCAGGGTCGGTCGCCGGGCCGGGCGAAGGAGTTGGCGTTTGTGCGGCGAGTTTCGGCGAAGATGACTTGGGTGAGGTAGTCGAGATAGTGGTTTGCGTTGGGGTAGTTGAACGCTTCTGAGAAGCGGTAGATGAATACACCGGGGTAGGGGTGCTGCGCTTTGATGGAGGGATTGGAGCCGTCGCCGTGGTTGATGGGAAGGAAGATGTTACGAGCGGACGTGTTGGGGTCATTGTCGGCGCCAATGCGGGTGGTGGCGGGCTTGTTGTCGCCTCCATCTGTGAGGTGGTCGCCGATGACCGAGTGGACCTTGACGCGGCCGAGAAAACGACCTTGGGCTTTGAAGACACGGAAGAGGAAGACGGCCATGGATGTGGTGACCGTAACGTAGACACCAATCTCAATGGTGGTGAAGATGGTAACGATCACGCCGGCGAAGAAGATGACTACTTCAATCGGCGCGATGCGCCAAAATTGGTAGACGGTGTTGGGTGGTGTGATGAGATCTCCCACGGCATGGAAGATGACGGCGGAGAGAGCGGCGCTTGGGATGTAGAAGAACACGGCGGGGAGAGCGTAGATGGCGAGGAGGACGACCAGCGCAGTTATAACACCAGCGAAGGGAGTGCGTACACCAGCCTTGGACTTGATGGCAGTGCGAGAGAAGGATCCTGTGGCCGGGTAGCCCCCAAGGAAAGGTCCGAGAAGATTTGTCACACCAATTGCGACAAGCTCTTGCGAAGGGTCGATGGTGTAATTGTTGACCCTTCCGAATGATTTCGCGATGGAGATGTGCTCGATGAGGAGGACGATGACGGAGGCTGGCAGTTCTGATGCGAATAAGCTGATGATGTTACGGTTGACTGTTGGCACACCGGCATGTTGGAAGCCTCGGGGAACAGGACCCAAGATACGGAACTGCGACTTTTTGTAGTTGTGACCCGGGAGGTTGCGGTTGCAAAGCCAGCTGATGAGAGTGTACAGCAAAATGACGAACGCCGTGCGGAGCGTGCTCATGAAAAACCACATCTTCTTGTGGTTGGGCTGCCTCCTCGCGAGATAGTTGAAGCCAGATCGAATAGCGTAGAGCATGAACAGGGCCGTCAAGCCCAGCGCGGCGTCGAGCTCCGCCGTGGGAAGTGCCCGAAAGGAGTTGATAATGACCAGGTATGTCGAGTCGCGAGTGTTCAAGAAGCCGGGCGGTGTCGATGATGTCGTCTGCAATCCCAGCAAGTTCGCGACCTGTCCCGCAGCGATATTGATGGCCGAGCCAGTCATGAAAGCCGAGATGGCGGAGAGCGAAATCAGTTCAACAAGCCAGCCAAGCCGTGCGAGACCCAGGGCGCACACGATCGCGCCCGCAAGAATGGCAAGGGCGGATGCAACGACGTACGGCTCGATGTTCGGGTCTTCCTTTGTGACTTTGGCGACGACATTGCCGACAATGGTCGACATGACAGCGACGGGCTAAAATGAAGAGTCAGCTCTGGACTAGGCGATGAGACATCATCCACACATACGCCAATAGTGATATCCTTGGAGGTAGCGAAAAACCAGTAGATGAGCACTCCCATGAATGAGGAGTACAGTCCAAATTCGACCGGAAGCAGTGCCAGCTTTGCATAGGCCATACTCTGCGGCACGACAACAGCACCGACAGTGATACCAGCGACCAGATCTCCATAGAACCATTGCAGGTTATACCTCATAATCCAGCGGGTGAAAGGGAACAGATTGCGACCGTATGTGCCCATCTGTCGAGGCGTCGGGATGATGCTCTGAAACCACTCAAGCGCGGTGGGCTCTTCCTCGACATAACTGTCTGCGCTGTCGACGGAGAAGACGGATTCGCCGCGGGTGATCTTGTTGGAGGTGGCGGCGGCGCCGGTCTCGTTGCGGTACTGGAGTTTGATCCCGAGCACCTTGGCCAGGCCATGGCCGATCTTGGTTGACGTCGAAGTCATGATGGGCACGACGGCGATGACGTCCGGTGAGGTTGGAGATCACCACGGGGATGAGGTCCGAATATGTAGTGCTCTCGAAGATGGACGAAGGATATTCGGTCGAGCCGGGAACGATCTGGACCAAGGGCGAACCTTATGGCAAAGATATCTCAGATTCCCAAAGCTTAGAGGAGAGCAAGCACGAGCAAATCCCGGACGGATCTAGACCAGGGCAGCTGTGGGAGTGAGAATGTGGGAGACCGGGCTGCGAGGGATTTGGTTCGTCCAACGTCAAAATGGCGAGCGATCACGACAGCAGTCCAGATGTCGTTGGAACGTGATGAATTCAATCCCACGCGGCAGGTAGATCTTTACGACTCGCACTCGTTCGGATCGCGATATCGCGTGGCGGCCGTAGTGGTGATGGGAAAGTACCTTATCCTCGAGGCGCGCGAATCAATGCGGCGGCCGTTTCAATTGCTTGCAGACATTCGGTGGGAGGTGCTTGCGTAGGAGATGGAAGACGATATTTCCGACGTGATTCCAGGGTCCCTCCCAGCGCAGTGAGATTGTTATTAGTACAGAAGATGAACGACAAGGGAGGAGAAGCGAGGAATGCCAATTGATGAGAACAAAGTCTCGATGAACAGTCAAGACAGGTCTCCTTCCAAGCTCTGGATCACTCATCTCACCCTCCCATTGGCGTTTTCCCACGATGATGGGACATTACGCAGAGAGCGGGTCGTCTTGCAATGGCGTGCTCAGGGAACATGGCTTCAAGCGGTTTAGCCTTCACGTGCCAGCCGCGCTTTCACTCACACCGCCAAGCCACCGCCCTGGTCCTTGACTGGCTGATCAAGACGTGCTCAAGTCTCGTCCCATCTTCTCGCCACTGGACGTGATAACTATTCTCCTGCAGCAGTTTTGAGATTTCGCCTGCTGGGCGAGTCTTGTTGTTGCGTGCTTTTCGAGCGAGATACCGCCGCTGTGGAGGCTGAACTCCAAGACGGAGCATCGCTTCCGGGTCGGTCAAGACTTGATTGCCGATGGCCCGTATGCTTTGTGAGATGCGAGTTTGCGCCCGTTGAGACAAAGAGCCCGCGGAGGTGTAGGAATCCAGCTCGCGCCACCGTAGGGCTTCGATGGATAAGGTGCCTATTTCGCCGTGATACAGAAGCAATAATAACAACATCGCGGGGGAGGGAGTGCTTGTCGGCTTCGAGATGATCGTCGCAGACATGTCGGGCTGAGGCCTTGTGCCTGGTCGTTGGATTAGACATTTCTGGGCACATCCCGGGTGAATTTGCTCGCTTCTTCTCCGAGGAGTGAGGTCCGCCGTGCTCACGAATATGGTGGTCTGTATTCTACACCTTCGGCCTCAGTCTTCTCTCCCCAACCTCTCTCCACCCTATTACTGGACAAACTGGCAACGCTCAAGCACACTGCAACGCCATTGGCTTCTTGCCTTGAAGATTATAACGCGCCCAGCCGAGATCTGTCAACACGCTGTCTACCACGACGTCGCATCCAGAATCCGGCCCTTCTCGAGACAGATGTGTTACCCTCGACAGCATGGTTTCGCAAAGTCAGCACTCCGGCATTGCGAGACGAGAGCTTCGAGGATGAGAACCTGTCCCTGAACGTGGCACCTTCCTCTGAGCCGCGATAGGGTCACTGCGGAAGACAGACCAACGGATCCTCTCATTTGGACAGAAATGCCAGAGATACTCGTCATGTCGTTCGTCAAGCCCTTTTGTTGAGCATCGTTCCACGAAGTGTCTACGCCTGACCGACAGCAGCTGTGCATCAGAAACCTAGACAGCAACCAGACACCTTGTGGGACATAACACAGTCATTCGAATTGAGCTCATCGAGAAGCAATGAAGAACATCGACGATCCTACGTCTTTTCCTCCCGGCCCCGGGCCTGTTGGTCCTCCATCCTCGTCCTCCCTCCGTCACCCTCCATATGCACAGAAGTGTGATTCGTAAGGTAAACCGACGGATCCTTGATAAAACAAGCACAAACAACCGCCAGAACTCCAAACGGGATGGAAGCGTAAAACACTCGTCGAAACCCCACAGCGTACACATCGCGAATCGCCTGATTCGCAGCTTCCTGCACCACAGGGCTGACTTGCGGCAACATCGCGTACGATCCTGGAACTCCCACGTTGTGGGTGATGGCGGCTGGGATGAATTTCTGGAGATCCTCGGGGGACAGTCCCGCGGCGATGCCGACTTGCGCGATCGACGGGGCGAGACGGGGATTGACGACTCCACGCAAGATGGAGGCGAAGATGGCGTTGCCGAGCTGTGATGGGTCGGTCAGCGGCGCTCCGTGGTACTTCTATTTAAACCAATCACTTACACTGCCGCCGGCGGAGCGGGATGTACCAATCAGACCGGACGCCAGGCCGATGTGACGAAGCGGGACGTTCAGTCCGGCAATCACGTAGCAGACGAGAGTGAGCAGCGTGAAGGGTCCCACCGCGAAGAACTGGCAGGCCGACCAAGCAGCTCTGTTGTTCGGGATCGTCGCGGCCAGAACGGCGATGAAGAGCGTTTGAAACGTGAGCAGGACGATCAGCTGCAGCTTCAAGTGTCCGATCTTGCCCATGAGCAAGGTGAGCATGCCGCCGAATAGAAGCTGTCCGAAGCCGTTGGGGAGGGCGATGATGCCGATCTGTATGGGGTCGGATGTGAACATGTAGAGCGAACCTTGGGGGAGGATGCTGGCCATGGAATAAAACATCATCCCGGCGACGAAGACGATGACCAGGAGGAGGGTGTACTCGCGGAACTGCGAGAATAGCTTCAGCGGGAAGAAAGGCTGCTTGGCGAGCGTAAAGTCGTATGCGAAACAGGCAATGAGGAGGAAGACTCCGAGGATCAGCGGGACCAGGACTGAGGCGCTCTTCCAGGGGTGATTGTCCTGTCCGCCCCAGGTGAGACCGATCAGGAACGAGGTCAGGCCTGTGCCGTACAGCACGCAGCCGATGTAGTCGATGTCCAGGATTTGTTGCCATCTCGTACGGTCAAAGTCATACTGTGGTCGTTTGGGCGGGAAGTAGAAGGCTACTGTTCCTGCTAGACTGATCACGCCGTAGATGATGCCGATGTAGTAACACCATCGCCAGCCGGCTGCCGTTCGGGAGTTGAGGGTGGAGGCAATCAGGACGCTGGCGGTCGACCATGGGATGGTTATGCACGTCTCTGTGAAGCCAATGCCCGTGCCGCTAATAAAGTCTTGTCAGCTATCGTGCAGGAAACCAGGTACTCGGTGAGCTTACCGCCATTTGTTGGGCAACAATTCTGAGATGCCTGCGTACGACACGAAGATAATACCGCAGCCGAATCCGATGACCGTGGATCCAGCGGCGACATTCAACGTATTCTTTGCCGTGCACGCGATGACCTTGCACAAGAGTCAGCTTCGCTCCGTGTTGACCTTCAGCGTACACTGACCGAGCCCACGATAGCGAGCACCTCGCCGACGATAACGGTGTACCGACGTCCGAAGATATCACTCAAGCTCCCCGCGATCGAGAACGACACAGACGATGCGATGGACCATCCTCCCACGACCCAAGTGATGTTGATCGTATCTCCGAGGTCTGTGCCTATTTGGACCAGAATGGCTGATGGCAGGATGAAGCCGCAAGATATGGGACAAACGTACGATAGCGATAGGGACTGGACTCCCGGTCAGTCTGCAAGATATCAACGAGGAGCTTGGTGCAGGCTCTGCTTACAATGACGGCGAGAACAAGTCGACAGGAAAGCTTCTCTGCATGTTCCGGATTGTCTTCCAAAGCACCACGATGCGGATCGTCGAGGTCGACGGGGATCGAAGATACCTGCTTCAGGTCTTCGATCATCGTAGCGCTCACATCCTCCTTGGAGCGTCTCGTGGCCGATGCGTTGTTCTCCATATTGAGGTCGGATCATGTCAAGAGCTCGAAGGAAGACCAAGCTTTTGAGATATGTGCCTCTGATGACATACCAGCGGCATGTGGTTTGGTTGTTGCACGGCGTTCAGGCATGGGCTTCTCCGCATTGAACCACGCGTATCGGATGCGGAGAACCCAGCATCCCACGCTCTGGGTAAAAGCCGGCCTTCCTGCCATTCGCTCTGAATCAACCGCTTCCACCTGCTCTCACAATTTTCTTGAATACCCTGGGAGAAGCAGAACTGCCGTGTCGCCTCCTACAACGGGTCCTTTCCGTCTCCTTATTAGTGCGACTGAGAGCAACCACTTCTTCTCTCTGCAAAGCTTTTAGGGCTTATGTCGACCACGGCAGTTGGAGTGATCGACGGCTTGCTGTGTCGATGTCCACGGAAAGAAGGAACGGAAAGTGGCCGACGTGAGAGCACTTACGGGAGGAAGGCTCAACGGCTTAGCGTGTCGGGCAATCACTAGCGACTGCTTGGTGCCCATCGAATGCAGTCTTCTTACCAAGTGGCGACTGTACATCAGACGTCTTTGAACCATTCATCTTCCAGCAACTGTTCGACAGTCGGCCGGTCCCGAGGGTCTAGCTTCATGATGTTTAGGACGAAACGTTTGTCTTCTTCACACATCTCGCGAGTGGTTGTCCGAGAGAAGGGTCTCAGGGACTCCGTTGGAGTGTTCTCCATGACCCACGTCAAGACCCCAAGCCGACCTTCATCTGCGATCTCAACATAAGTCTCGGGGAACGGTCCGAAGCACTGATGGTGTTTCATCAAGATCTTGAGATCGTAGGCGTCGTCCTCGATCGGCACACCCGGACTGAAGATATGGAAGCCACCGCCATATATGAGACTGATCAGCTGCGGAATCTCGTTAGCTCGCGGGAAAGAGACATGAGCTAGCGAAACGTACTGTGGCGCCAAACGACCATATGTCCGTAGATGTGCCCCAGGACATCTGTAGCTGGGCTTCTGGGCTTCTGAAGATTGCTGTACCAATCGCGTCGCCGTCTTTCGCGTAGTGAGAATCTTCAGCGACTGTGCTCTCAAAGTCTGCCAGCTGCACGTCGGTGACTTCCCTGCCACTGGGATCGAAATTCAGGAGGATATTGCTCGGTTTGACGTCTGCGAAGATTAATCCGAGATGCGGCATCCGAATCGGTTTGTTTGCATTCACATGTGTGCACCAACCCATCGTCGTGCAGAGGTCGAAGAGCTTCCAGTACGCCTTTGCCGGTGCGCTTGACCTCGGCTCGCGTAAACTGACGATGATCGAGGGTGTGCAGTGCATCTTCAGCCAGATAGTTCAGGATGAGAATCACATTGTCTGATTCATCGTCTACATGGTCGAGCAAGGGTCGAATGTGGGGCGTGCGGGTCTGAAATCGGAGAAGGACATCTCGCTCGTTCCGGATGCGCCAGTGGTCCGCATACTTGACGATGACTTGCTGGCTGCGCTGCGTGTCTCTGGAGCATATCAGCCGTGCGTGAGCAGGTCAAACGATGGAGAGCCTCACGTAGCCTGCCACACCGAGTCTTGCAGCTGTTTGTGTATTTTATAACAGCCCGTCCTCCCTCTGAGAACCTGCCCAAGTTTCAAGGTGAGTGGCATGAGATACTGTTGCAAGAAGCCTTTGGAGGTTGTCGTTTGCGCGCGCAGAGCTTTTGGAAGTCCGTGATGCAGCAGTAGCAAGTCGATGGACGGTTTCAACAACGAACTTGACTTACTCGTCTGTAATGCAGAAGGAGAACAAGAGAGGCGGAGCAATGCTTGAAACATGCATATAATTGGCTCTCCAGGAGATGACTCAGCAAATACATTCATGCCTCAGGCTTATGATTTGCTTCGCATGTCGATGAGGATGAATCTCGCACACGATGGCAAGCACGGAAGCGACTACAACAGAAGATTCGTACGCCGCAGTATCCTTGTTAGTCATTGCTCTGCAAGCGCTTTGCGGTCTTGACAGATTGGCGAATTCAACGCGGAAGGCCACATTCATGCCTCACGCACACTGGGTAGACGGTATCTGCGGGAAAATTGGAAATGGCGAAGCAGAAAGGGTCGCAAGAGAGCAAGATTACAGACTCCCGAAATGTCAGCATCAGAATGAGTGTAATTAAGCCCTTGAGATATCCATTTGCTATTCGAACGACAGCGTAAGCCAAGACGCAAACCACAACCATTCCAACGCTGACTACACAGCAACCACTAGTCCAACAGTCGGAAGTCGGCATAACCCATCGGAATTGCGAATCGGAGGTGAACAGCCAGGCGGTATTCGGCTACTCGGGCAAGTCCAGAACAGAGTACCGGAGAGAGCGCGTTTGAGCTCTGGAGATTGCTCGGGCAGTCACGTTTCGGACGAGACGGTCGAGGGTAGCCGATCCGGGAAAGCCTAGGTGCAAATGACCTCGTGGACTACCCTGCCGTCAAGCACTCCCTTCTTGCAGTGCGCGTGCTGGAACCCTTTCTCGTAGCAGTCCAACTCTTCGTGGCGACAGACTGGCTGTGACGAATGTTGCGAGGAGCTTCATGTTCTTGGAGGACGGCTGAGTCTGAGGTAGACTTGTAGACAGAGCTGTAGTGGGCACTGCAGTCGGCGAGAGCAGCTTTGTTGGAGTTCAGACTTGAGTGAGACTGAGTGGTTGGCAGGCGGAGAGTAACGCGGCGCAGGTGTGTCTTTAAATGTTCCGGTGACCGATCGTGAGACTCTTTGTAGACCGGGGTACCTCTCCGGTCCAATATGCAAAGTCGGGAAATGATAAAGGCAGGGAACCGGATAGCTAAATACCGATCCCCAACCCCCTAAATGCTCGGTAGCTATCGATAGCGTCCTTTCCGCGATTAGTCGCTTACCTTATACTAAAAGCAGCCGTACGTAGGACTAAGCGTATATCGCGTTGCTCTCTACTAATTATCTACCTTTTATATTTATAGTATTTACTACTTTTGCCCTTATAACCCTTATTTTATATACAATAATACTTTTAGCTCTTGTTTAGTAGCTAATAGCTCTAGTATACTTAACCTTTTAAAGATTATTATTACTACTATAGAAGTAGTAGAAGGAGTTACTCCTATAATAATTATAGAGTAGTAAGAATAGTTGTAACAGCACCGCCAAGGACTGCTATAAGGATTACTGCTAAAGGTAGTAATCCGGGTCGAGTGAAGTTATCCTTCGGTTATATAACTAAGGAGGTAACGAATGCTTAGCGCATACCTACCGTATATAAGGCGAAGGGCTTACGCTCGTATATTAAATTCTATAAGAATTAGTCTTACCTTTTATCCAGTGGATATTAGGCGTTCCTTATATTGCTATAGACCCTATCGCCTTTACAATTCTAATTCTTCTACCTCTACGAGGGTAGCAATCTATTAAACCCTATTAAGATTATTAAGATGCCTTCCCGACGCATTGCCGGTAAGCCCCCGTAGGACTTACGCCCGGACGAGTTGCCCGAGGTAGAGTAAGAGCAAGGGCCTTATATATACGGAGAGGGTCCTAAGGGATCCGATAAAGCTCCTATATCGACGCCGGAAGAGTCCGTAGCCGAAGCTATTACGAGGCTCGAAGCCGAAAAGGAAGCCTTAAGAAAGGAAGAAGTCCTTCGTGCCCTTTAGCTAGAAGTCTAGCGGATAAAGTTAGGCCGTAACCGCAATAATCTAGAGATGTAGGGTGCTAAGCCGTAAGCTACGGTGTAGACCCTATTACTTGTTAACGATAACCTATAGAGTATTACGTAGTCTATTCGCACTAACGGCGTATACTATCCGCTAGGTGTCGGAGGTAGGGCTAAGCTTAAAGATCCTATCGTGTTTAAGGGACATAATATTAAGGAGGCTAGGGACTTCCTTCGTTAGTTAGACCTAGTGTTCCTTAACTCTAGCTATTACTACGTTACCGACTATACTCGCGTTTCCTACGCTATTATATAGCTCGGGGGTAATGCGGCCGATCTTTAGCACAACAGCTACTAGGACAACTTAGTGCCTAGTAATTGCACTTAGGAAGACTTTAAGCAGTTTATTAGTAACGTAGTCGGTAATCCTATTAATCGCCTTCTTAGTATAATACTAGATTACGAGACGGCTTATTAGAAGACCGACTAGAACGTTAAGAACTTTGCGATTAAACTTAACATACTAGAGAGCTAGCTTAATTATACGGAGAAGTAGCTTATAAGGCACTTCCTCGTAAAGATCAAGTCTTCGCTCCGTTAGGACATTATAAAGAATTACGAAATGCCGACTACTCGGGCCGAAGTAGTTACGTTAGTAACGCGCTTAGAAGCCGTAGACTGGAACTATAATAAGGCTACCGCTAGGAACAAGCACGCCCGTAACGACGACGCCGAGGAAGGGAGCAATAAGAAGAATAAGCGCGGAAACAAGAAGGGTCGTAAGCGGGACTTAAAACCGCATAACCGAAGTAACCGCGGACCGCCTACGAATATAGGGCGGGATAATAAGCATCCGTCGAGGGACCTCGCCGACATCGTATGCTATATATATAATAAGAAGGGGCACTACGCTACTAATTATACGAGTAAGTAGTTAAGTATACGTAAGGTCGCCGCCCTTAAAGACGATTCGAAAAAAGCGAAGGACTTAAAGAAGGAATCCGATCCTTAAGTCCGGAGCCGCCTTAGGATAAAGTGGACGCAAACTACGCGCCCCGCTACCGCGGTGTAGTCGTAACACCTACGGCGAGTACGGAGTATAAGGCGAGCTTTCTCCTCGATAATGCGGTAGATGTGAACGTCGTTTCGAGGGAGTTCGTTTTGAAGACGGGCATACCTATTAATAAGAGAGCAGTGCTACTAAGGGTCTCTACCTTCACCGGCGAGCTTAGACACTATTATAGAGCGCATACCCTTCGGGTGCGGCTTACTAACTCTATAGGAGTAACTAAGACAACATAGGGGACTTTCTACGCATATAAGATACTAGAACCCAATGTGATTCTTAGTCGGCCCTAGAGACGTTTATAAGGTATAATTGTTAATAGCGATAACGACGCGTAGCATTATAGTAAGCACCCTATTCTACGAAAGGTCGAAGTAGTCGATCCTTACGTATTCGCGAAGGATTTACGAAGGAGTCGCGTAGTATACGCGATCTCTATAAAGCCCACGGAGTTTACCGTAGCAGATCTACTAGATAAGCTAAAGGCTTACGCAGATGTCTTCTTCCTAACGCTAGAGTAGTTGCGAAAGCGTTGCGATAGGATCGAGCATAAGATTAATCTTAAGCCGGGTACAACGCCTCCCCTAAAGAAGACGTATTATTAATCGCCGAGAGAATAAAGCGAGCTTCGTACGTATCTTATAGAGGGCATTAAGAACGATTAGTTTAAAGTTAGCGATAGTAAGGCGGGTGCGCCTATCCTCTTCGTTCTAAAGAAAGATAGCACCCTCCGACTCTATGTTAATTATCGTAGATTAAACGAAATTACGATTAAGAACAGCTACCCGCTACCCTTAATCGCCGAGACGCTCGATTAGTTAATAAACTACGAGTACTATACTACGATCGATCTTACCTAGGCGTATTATCGCATCGCTATTAAGAAGGAAGATCGGTAGAAGACTGCCTTCCGTACTAGGTACGGGAGTTACTAGTATAAAGTAATGCCCTTCGGGCTTACGAACGCGCTAGCGACGTTTCAGATATACATTAGCCGCGCCTTACAAGGCCTTATTAATATAAGCTGTGTAGTGTATCTAGATAACATCCTTATATACAGCGTAACCTATACGCAACACGTTCGCGACGTTTACGTAGTACTAGAGCGCCTACGGAAATTTCGGCTATATGCCTAATTTAAGAAGTGTAGCTTCTTTAAAAAGTCGGTGGACTTCTTAGGCTACGTAGTAACTACTAATAGAGTAACTATTAATACTAGCAGGATTAGTGCGATCGCTAAGTAGCCCACGCCTACTACGTTAAAGGAAGTTCAAGCGTTCCTTAGCTTCACTAACTTCTATCGGAGATTTATCTCCTATTACTCCAAGGTCGTTAAGCCTTTAACGGACCTTTCGAAAGAAGCTAAGAACGGCAAGAAGCCGGGTCCGATCGAGTAGTAAGCCCCTTAACAAGAGGCGTTTAAGGCATTAAAGAGAGCCTTCTAGGAGGCCCTAATCCTAAAGCATTTTAACCCCGCGAAGAGGTTGCATATAGAGACCGATGTATCTGATTTTGCTATCGCCGGAATCCTCTCCTAACTCTTCGACGCTAAGTAGTACCCTATTGCCTTTTAGTCGAGGAAAATGCTTCCCGCGGAGATAAATTACGAGACTTATAATAAGGAGTTGCTCGTAGTCGTTATAGCGTTCAAATAGTAGCGTCTATATTTAGACGGTGCTACGTATACGGTTAACGTAATCGTAGATTATAACAACCTTAAGAGCTTTATAACTATAAAGCAATTAAACGGTCGGTAGGCGCGTTAGGCCGTAGAGCTCGCGCCTTATAACTTTATAATTACGCATCGCGCCGGGAAACTTAACCTAGCCGATACGCCCTTACGCCGAAGCGATTACGAACTAACTACGAAAGAGACAACAGATTATCTAAATATGCTGTTGCCGAGTCTCTAGAACAAGCTACGAGCTTAGTTAGAGGGCATAGTAACGCTTGCCCAGGCTAATAGCCTATCGATTAGAAGGATTAATACGACCTTCGATTTAATCGAGTCTAAAAGGACTATATCCACGACGCCGACGGCGCCGTTAGGCGGATCGTATGCTATATCCTTACCTCGGAGTGTCGTACGTACTATCGTTAGAGACGACGGTCTATATATGCACATTCCTAGCCTACTCTACGACTACGTAAGATCTATTATAAAGCTCGACCGAGAGGCTTACGAACTACTTACGAAAGTAGAGATACATAGCTCTACGTATCGATCCGAGTTAGGATACGAGTACATAAGTAGAGATAGGATATTGTACTATAGCGACGCTATGTACATCCCTAAGGATTGCGCCTTAAGAGCGCAGATTATACGTATACATTACGATAATCCCTTAGCCGGTTATTTCGGTAAAGACAAAACTATCGAACTAATAAAACGTAAATACTTCTAGCTACGTCTTCCAACGGACGTCGCTAAATACATTGCTAGGTGCAATAAATGTCTTATAAACAAAGCGCGACACTATCGGCCTTACGGCGTATTAGCTCCGCTTACGTTTCTACGAAGAGCATAGTAAGATATTTCTATGGATTTTATTACCGATCTCCCTCCGAGTAAGCTAAACGGTTCCGTATTTACTACTATGCTTATAATTATTTGCCGATACACTAAGATAGTGAGATTCGTGCCTACAACTAAGCAGTACACGAGTGCTAATCTTATAGGTATTCTTAAGCGAGAAGTAATTCGCTTCTTTAGCGTGCCGAGAAGCATTATAAGTAATAGAGGTTCTATCTTCACGAGCTAGTATTAGTCTAACTTCTGCTTTAAGGCGAAGATTAAAAGGAAGCTATTAACAGCGTTCTACCCTTAAACAGATAGTTAGACTAAGAAGGCAAATTAGACCCTCGAGCAATACCTTCGTATCTATATCGGCGAGGATTAAACTAAGTAGGCGAAGGTATTGCACTAGGCTAAATTTGCCTACAATAATAGTCTGTAAGGGACTCTAAAACAGAGCCTATTCTATATACTATACGGTTAGAATCCTAACCTTATTACGTTATTATCGTCTCGGGACGAGACTCTTAAGGGAAGGACGCCGGTAGCTATAGACGTAGCGAAGCGGTTACGAGAGTAACACGAACGGTTAACGGAGCGTTAGGAGCATGCTATAGTAATGCAAAAGAAGTATTATAATAAGGGACGCAAAGCAAGAAGCTATATCGTCGGTAACCTTGTGCTCCTCTCTACTAAGAACTTAAAGATAGACCTTCCGAAGAAGAAGATAGGACTAAAGTTTATTAGACCGTTCCGCGTAATCGACATTGTCGGTACGCAATTATATCGTCTAGCGTTGCCGAACACGACACGAATACACAACGTATTCTATGTCTCCCTTCTAGAGCCGTAGACTAGGCGCGAGAACCCCGAAGAGGTTACGATAATGCTAGTCGCGGAT